>JACXGI010007210.1:0-38478 GCA_016801175.1 Esox masquinongy
CCCCCTGAATACTATAAACAAGCTGCTGCCTGGCTGGACGAAAGAAGCAGCCTAAAGAGCCAGGAGCAGGGTTCTTCCATGGTAATTCTCAGCCTCTATTGTCATGGCGAATTGGCCCTGGATGGTTGAGGGATGCGTCTCGAGTGGCACCCTATTCCCTTTTTGGTGCACTAGTTTTGACCTAAACCCTATGGAGGATCGGGAGCCATTGGGGACTCGGCTGTAGGATTGCCCTTAAGGAAGGGAATGCTCCTCTTGTCTTGTGTCTTGTTATGAGACTAAAACAGAGCTAACAGGCAGCACCTCCAACAGGGAGGGAACAAACACACAAAACGCTGAGCGATCATGGTAATGATATGGTAATTATTGATGTGGTTACAGTGTAATTAGTGTCCTCTTAATGAAAGCGATACTAATGCTCTCGCAATCTAGTGGTAATTTATATTGGGAAACAAGAAAGGATTAGAAACAGTTAGGGGGATGTTCCTCTCTTTCCCTTCCCTGTTGTGACCCATGTTTGTGTGTGTGTGGGGGTGGTGTGGTTGATCTAATCCGTGCATCCAACTTGTCTTTTTTTAATAAATGTATTTATCATGGGCTCAAGCTTTTTTATTGCATTGCAATTACTGCTTTCTACCCAGACCCACAGGGTTCTAGTCTAAATAAATGCCTGTTAATACAGTATAGGGGTCAGGTTGACATTTTTGACGCAGCACTTCAATTCATTTACCTGATAGTGTAATGATGCTTCCTCGTTGACTGCTGCATCGACATTTAAAACCTGTTGAGTAGTAACCAATGGAATTAGAGATGAATTTGCCTGACGGGTGTGTCTTGGACTCTGTATTCTGTAAAAGACACGTGGTCTGGTGGCTGTAAGTCGCGTCATCAGCGAGGTGATATCTAGCGGCGACCCAGTTCTGTGTCAGACCTCGTACACTCTGCTGAATGAGTGCTGGCTAAAAAGTTTAATTAGTAATGTGTGTGTGTGTGTGTGTGTATCTGTGTTTTGTGTTGCAGATGTTTGGTAAAAAGTGTCAGTAGCTGTCGTTGGGTGCTCCAGGGATCTAAGATGGCACCTCCCCTGCTCACATACTGCTGCAGCATAGGTCAAGTCCAGAACCCCTTTGTCTCTAGCAAAAAGCATAAATGCCTGAAAATAAATACATACCTTTAGTGGAATTAATAATATTATATAATAGTATAATAATAATAGAGTTCAACAGGGTTTTATCGACTTGATGTGGGGTGTCAACTAGGTAGATGTCAAATCCAGGCCTGGGTCATATTGCCACAATGTGTATTATTGCTCTTGTTGGACAATATGGTTGTATTTGACAGTATTTTGTTTTTCGGACTAATTCAAGTCAGTTCTACAGATGTTACTGCATCAGATGGTGCTATGCTTATTATAATATTGGAAATGACTCTACATCTTTCATTTTGTAAAATGTATGAGGCCCACGTTTAGTGTTACAGTCTACATACAGTATGGAAAACTGCTGCAGTTGGAACATGTAGCATGAGAATACAAGTAGAACAAGTGCCGGAAGATTAAATATTTTTTTATTAGTTTGGTTGTTGCTGCCTTGGGAGCTTTTTCTCATCAAAATAACTCTAGATACTGTATGTGCTGTCAACGAAATATCATTATAATACAACACAGTTACTCCAATCTGGTTAATTTACCTCAAGGCTTTTCTCGGTGATTACACTGATAAGGTGCAGTAACTGCAATCAGGTCAATCTACATTAATGCTTTTCCTTGTGATAACACTAATAACGTAACTGTAATCAAATGAATCTACTTGAAGGCTTTTTCTCCTCAGAGTGAATATCAGAGCACACAGCATGCCCACTCACAGAGGAGAGTAAGGCTAAAAAAGAGAGGAAGGAGAGGAGAGACAGGGTGAAAGAGAGGAAGTAGAGAAGAAAGAGGGTGATAAAGAGGGAGGAAGGAGAGGAGAGGAGAGAGGGCTGGAGATGGAATGAGAGGGAGAGTATGTGGCAGAGAAAGGGAGGAGAAAGGAAGAAAGAGAGAACAGGAAACCGCCAGCAGTGCCACACGCTTCTCGCCGCATTATTATTATTTCTGATGCATTTAATATCCCCGGTTTTAGCTTTGAAGACAATCTTTGGGGAATATTGAATCTAAGCAGTCTATTCTGCCCTGCTTTTCCTTTCTGGTACAGACCAAAACGTAACTAATTAGCCTCATACCTATAGGCACACTTTCTCATTTCCCCCCTTTTCTTCATCATATTATTAGGGATGCCTTTGCTCTCGCTGACTCCCTCTCTCTCTCGCCACCCTGCCCCTTTCTTTCCCCTCCTCTGTTGTCTAGCTATCACACAATGCCACTGGCACTTTATTTAGTTCTTTTTTTTTGCATGCAAATTGGTGCTGAGTGCTTTTTACCAGCATCCTCCCATCCTATTAGTGTTTGTGGCCCGCGGAGGGCCCTCTTCTCCTCTACACTTAGGGATTCTGACTTAGAGCGTGTACTGTATCCCTGTACCATTGTTACTCTCTATCCAGCACCGTACCTCCTTAAGGCCCTTTTAACCCAGTCCACAGCACCTCAGTCTCATTAGTTAGAGGAGGTAGTACTGCCGCTCTACTGCTTTACACGAGTTCAAAGTTACACAGAAATCCGGCTGTCATGCTAAAGTTAAGCTTGGGACCTTTTAGAATGAATTTGTGAAATCAATAGGGCTGTCCCTAGTGGCACGCCCACCACCCGCTCCACCCCACCCCACCCTTCAATAAACTTGTCACACATTCTTTTAAGAATATCTCGGTGATAACCTGCAGCTAAATGATGCACACTAAAGAGTCTGTTTTACTAGCCAAAGGGCCCAGCGAGAGGTTCTCCCTATCATGTGAACGGATGTTATTCACAACAATATGCTAAGTTCAGTCACCTGGGAACACCTTAAAAGCAAGAAGATTCACGGATTAAAACATTTGGAAAGTCATTATTTAAAGAAGTTTCCTTGCATGTTTTCATACAGCTGGATTCAAAGAGGCATTCCACTGATACACTACACAATCCAACAGTAAAGTGTTCCCTTAGCTTCTTTCGCCTTGTTCCAAAGCTGGTAGGTACAGGTCAAATCAATCTGAAACATACGGTCCATGTATACTACTACACATGTAGACTACACTGAATGTACTGTAAAACGAGGATGCCGTATTTAAACAGTAGGGCATTTGGCCGATACAACATGGGTGAAATCTAACTGAGGCTCATGCTGTATTCTAGTTCTGTCATGAATGGTCAACATGATGGGGAGTACTTGATGTGTTGTGGAAGAGAACTTCACTCTCAATACTCAATAAAGCCTGTTTTTAGCTACAAATATGATGGAAAGTGCAACACTCTCCATGCTGTTTGTTGCATGTGAATATCCAAACACCTTGGCTGACTCATTTTTATTGGTAGTAACGTATTGCTTGAAAAGTAAACAGTCCAATATCATGTTTGTCTGAAAGGGAGGGCACATTTAAGATGTACTTTGCCTCGATGACAGAAGGATAGTACACTGCTCTGCAAAGTGGTGGTCAGATTTGTCCTGAGGCATGTCTGTGTAGAAGAGATGTCTTCTGAAATGCTTCATTCAGACATGTACAGAGAGAGAGAAGAGGTGTGGAGAGAAAAGAGGGAGAAGAAAGGAGAGAAAGAGGGGAGGAGAGAGAAGAAGGGATAGCATTCAAAGTCTATGTGCCATTTATTATGACGTGGGTAGCATCACAGGACAGAAGCAGATTTTAACAGCGTTGTAAAGCATTTTGACAGGGTCTCTGAAGAGTTTCGTGATCACTGACTATAAAACTATGCAGATGGTTGCAGATGATCAGTAGTGTGATAGGAATACAAATATGATGACTGCAGTAAGTCTTATGTGAAAGTGTTCCTGACAGGACAAAAGAGAAGCTATGCTTTAACTGAGGCTTTGGTGATTTACAGATACAGAGCTATGATTAGTCTACTACAGCTACTTGTAGTACACTCTGTAAAACTAGAAATGTCTAATTTCTAAAAAAGAAAATGAGTGTGTGTACATTTGCTAGGTTATTTATACATACATATCTTTTTGGAAAACACTACATTTTCTTTTTTGAAATGTTCTGCTGCACTATCCAAATCACTAGAGACTCACATATCTGTCTTTATAACATACAGTAGCTATTCCATACAGAACAGAAGTAGAACTCCGTGAAATAATGTAGGAATGTTTAGAACATTATAAACTGGCTGCTTCAAGCCCTGAATTCTAAGTATGCATGTGCTGATGATGTATTCTGCGAATGTTTAAAAAAAGAGAAATATGATACATATTGTGTCATGTTACTAAGCCTACTACAAGACATAACCCTTTAAACTACACCCTTTAACCCATTGTAACAGCCAATCAAAGCCATAATACTACATAGCATATGCATCTACTACTACATCATTAAACTACACTGATATCCAACAAATATAATTTATAGTATAGCTACTACACAACACACACTAAATCATTGTCTGTGAGACGTGGGTACAATACGAAGTGGATAATACCCGCTACATTGGTAAATGTGTAAGTCATAGACATTCCGTAACTGCTGTAGCAGCAAAGTGGAATCGGGTTTGTCAAAGACAACACATATTTTTCGATCCACCTGCATAAATACCTTACAACAGAAAGGTAGCAATCATTTTTGCATGAAATGAAAGTTATTAATCCTTTTTAGAAGCTTTTGAAAAACATTAACTCAGTTTGATAGTAGCAGCCTCAAATAAAATAGCTATTTTCCAAAAACAAAGATGCAGTAACATTTGTCCTCAGAGAACAAGATGTTTTGTTATTGACCTCTTAAAATATCCTCCAGATTTGTATTCAGCCACCTCAATTATTAAAACCCACTGACTAGTCCATGTCGGACTTAGAGTCAATTCCTAACTTTTCAATATGTGCATCTTTTTACATTGTTGCAGGTAAAATTACTACGCTAACGTAATAATTCCAGGGTAGCCAGAATATAAACAAATTTGAATTCAACCACTTTTGGACAATTTTTGATTTGAACAAAATTCAGATTGGTTCAGTGGCTTTAAGATCGCCAGAAGCAGAGAGCTTCTGTACAATTTGTAAATATTAAAAAAGTGCTTTTTAAAACCATTTTTCATCTACTTTCTATTTTGGATAAATCTCTGTTTGGATCAAAAAATATGGTGGTCTTCAATTTCAAAGTTACACGACTAAAATCAGTTTAAATCAGTATGTTTTCTGGCTTGCTGTATAGACAAAATTTGTTTTTAATAATGCAGCAATATCTTCAGCTTTTTGGTCTCATCTGCCAGTTGTAAGGTGGAAACTGTGGTGTCTGATAAGTCAGAGAGATAGAGGAACTGTTCCTGACCAATGCTGGTGTGTGATTCATTTTATGGGGCTTAACTGCTCAAGGAAGCATCACCCAAGTGGCTGTTGGCAATGGAAGATCAGCTACCTATGGAGCAGGAGGTTCTACGGGAAAATGGGGAATCCAAGACAGTTGTGATGCAGAGCTACACACCAGTCGGACAATATCTCAAAGCTTATCTCAAGCCTTACAATGTTTCCAAAACTGCCAAAGATAATTTTGGCAGAGAGGACCATAATAGGAATATTGTAAGTGTTTGTGTAATCCGCCATGATTTTTTGTACTTGCCATTCGTTGCAATGGCATGGCCATGAATATGCTCCTGAAGTGAGGTGGCATTTTATTCATATAAACATTATTTAATATTTTGTGGGATAGAAACTTATGAAATACACCACCTTGTTTTCAAGAATGTCCAAAAATGAATGGACCTATCCTTTCAGACCACCATATCTGGTACACCACTGAAGTTGGCAGAGTGTACAGGATTCTATTATCTATTTTCTATGACTTCAATAGGTTCCCTAAGCAAGTTTGACAACATAACAGATATTCCCATTGAAGGCAAGATTCTTTGATGTCTGGACCTCTAACCAGCTTTGCAATACTTTTTGACATTTTTATTTTAGTACATTCATCAGCCAAAACACGACACTGTAATCCAGAGCCCGCTGTGTCACAAAAACCTTAGATTATATAAAATAAGGTTTAAGCTACAACATATATTAATATGGAAGGCACTGAAGTTAATTTGAAGTCATGTTTTTAGATAATTGGTGTTTAAGGTGAGGGAAATATTTTGACAAACCTATTAAGCTTTCAAATGATGTCAAACTCTACTGTTTATCTTTTCCAGTGATGAAGCCATGTATGTCTAATGACGTGATAGGGTACAATAAGTACATTTTCAGCGCCTCCAACTCTTAGGGCCGGCCGGTAGGCCCTTAAGGTTTTGCACAAATTCAAACAGCAAATACAGTACTTTCCTTATGCTATAAAACAGCAGATACTTTCTCTACCCCCCAAAAAAACAGATACTTTCTTGACACTACAAAACAGACACTCAGAAATGTTGCCCTTCAATTAACTCCATTAAAGCCCATATGAAGGGCAATTAAAGCCATATGAAGAGTTGTCACCACTGTACGTCCCAGATCTGTACCTGTGTCCCAAATCACTCCCTATTTACACCAACTTCTTTGGACCGGAGCCCTTTGGGTCCTGGTCGAAAGCAGTGCACTATACAAAGAATGTGGTGCCATTTTGGACGTAGCCTGTGTGTTCCAGCTGGATGTTTACGGAGGTAATTCAGGTTAAGGACCTTGGATACACAGCACAGGCCCACCTGGGAACACAACCTTCTGGTCACAAGTCTGCTGCTGTGCTAATTGGGCTGGAGGTATAACTCACAGGGTTTTATATGTAATTAAATCCACATCACAGGCTTCTGCTAATGACTCCCATGGTTGCATGTAAGGTGGTTGGCGAAGGCATAGTGAAAAGCAGTATATAAGCAGTGTAAAAAGCATCATCATTACTGCTCATCCTTGCTTGTATATTCAATAACAATCTTCTTGGAAAACGACATACACCTGTAATTATTTAAAAAATACGTTCTAAAGTCATAACCGGAGGATTGTTCTTTCTACTGTGTTTAATCAATTGAATGTGTACTATGGATGAACTGTTCTAAAACTCTGGTGTTATTATCTTCTTACATAATAATAGTAATTAACATCACAGTAATATAATCTCACCAGGAAGCTGCTGCTGGCAAATAAATAATTTTGTGTTAAATTAAAGTCGAATCGAATCCTTGATTTGCTTTAGAGTTATAATACTGGTCTGGAAATTGGCATGCTTTGAATTGTTATGGTTTTGGGTGTTTTAACATGATGGTGGCTTTCAGCTGTCTCGTTACCTCACACAACAGTAGTCCTATGTGTAAACAAGCTTCAATACTGTCACAATTCGCCCTATTATGGTGCTTGCTCCACTTACGTAACTCTTCGTGATATTTGTGAGTACAGTACCATATGCCTGTAATAACTGTTACTATACATGGGTGACACCTGTGGTTCCATTTGTCTGATATTAACAATGTTTCTTATGTGTGTCATCCAGCATCAGGGTCCCCTTTAACCTCTGCATGTTGCTTGAACCGTGAGGAATTGGGTGGTCACTTTGGCTAATTAGTGTAGCGTTAATGTGCCCTGCTTCCCTGGAGTTTCTGTGGTGCCTCAGTGATTTGGATGCTTAGGGTGTGTGTGTGTGCGCGTGTGTGTGTGTGTGTGTGTGTGTGTGTGGTGGTGCTGGGGGGGTGGGTTGGCTGACATGACCATGTGGTTGAGGCACTGCTGACATTAGCCCATGGGCAGCCTGGGGGGAGGTGGTAGCAAGCCCTTATGTACTGCCCAGTTGGCCCATCACCCGTCCACTCAGTCCCTGCAAGAATGGTGGGGCTGAAGGCTCTGCCATTCAAGATGCTCACTGTCCCACAGTAGCAATGACCCAGGCCACGCAAAGCGTTCATGATGCTATACAGAGAGGAGCTGCCTATTCCTTATATAGCACACTCCTTCACATGTTTACATTTTAATCATTTAGAAGACACTCTTATCCAGAGCTACTTGCAATTTCCCCACACTACATTTGACCCGAGCAGAGGTGGTCGTTTGAGACCCAACCCTGAGTTTGTCCTCTCCCCTCCTCATCCTTAAACCCAGTTCTATGAGGTCATTACAGGTATGTAGGCCACACTCTGTCCTCCCGGCATGCTCTGCTCTCTGACCGCTGGCGGACCAAGCCAGAACATTCCGGAGCTGAGGGCAGGCAGGCTGCAGTGGATGTTAGCGTGAAGCGCCTTGCCAGTGCCCTCACTTATACCATCACGGATGTTGATTTCAATTAGCTCAATCACATGCTACCAGATTGGCCTTTCCAGTTAGGACAGCCAGGGCTGCGGTCTTTTGTTCCATTTCCTCTCAGTATTCACCACCAACGCCTTGGGGCGGCTAGCAGTGTTAAGTTGCGTGGTTGGCTGGTGTTTGTGTGGCTGCCGGCAGTGGTCTAACCTCACTCATCATCTCGGTTCACCTCGGTTAGATTGGCCAAGATGTTACAACCTTTCAGCGCCGGTTTGCCAAGGCTCATTGGTCAGCTTGACGAACACCAGAGGGGAGGAGTAGAGGAGGGAAAGAGGGAGGGTGAGGAAAGTGGGCTAATGAGGTAAAAGACAAGGCTGGTAATCAGTCGGAGCAGTGGTTGGTCCTGTCCTGATGGCTGCGTGGTGGCAGACTGGTGGTTGATGACTAGGGCTGACTGACTGGCTGGCTGCTGGTGGTGCCTGACTGATTGATGCTAGCCTGTTCTCTCATGCAGAGCGCTGCCATGTATGCCCCACTGTGTAAACACAGTCACCGTGGCGATTCTCTTAGCTCCTTAGACCCTGCATTGGTCAATGGCCAGGGTTGGTTAGCTTAAATGCTGCCCCAAAAGAGACCAAATAACTTAGACTATAGCTAGCTCACTGAAGCTAATGAATTCTGCCATGAAACAGTCTGTTTTTAGCATAGATCAAATTAGGATTGGTCGCTGGCTAACTATACAAAAGTAGACATTTAGTGATCTACTTAATTGAATTAGGCACAAATACAGACATTCATGTAGCTACAGTAGCTCAGCCAGATTTTTAATAAGGATGATTAATTAAAATCCTATCAGTGGCTAGGATTCGCTAGCTGAAAAACACAATATAGCCTAGCCAGAATAGCCTAGCTAGTTAACTATAGCTCACAGCAGCTGCTTAAATATTTCCCAAAAGCAGGCCCCTAGCTATTATCTCGCAAGCACCTGCACAATCTCTTAAGATCTGTGTCCCATATGCACTCAAATGCATACTACCTTTGCGTCAATACGTGAACACATAAGTCAATACATTTTTGACGCTGCTAACATGGACCTGGAGGGGGCGCTGCTGGCGCAGACCTGAGCGAGACCCTTGACCTCAGCTTTTTACCCATTTTCCCTTGAACAAAACAAATTCACCCTCTTGTTTTCGTGACATGTTGTGTTTGAAAAATAGAACTTCTGTATTAAGGTTACTATAGCAGCGTACATCTACTGTATTCTAAATCATTCATCCTCACTATTATACAGTATGTTTTCGAGAATGACAATGAAAATATTGTGCTTTTTAATAAATGTGAATAAATACTAATAAATAAATGTGTTAAATAATGTCGTAGGCCTATATAATCAAATGGATGAATTCCTAGTTTATTCAGAATAACTTCAAAAATGTCCGGCAAACGGAATTAAATGTATTGACTTGGGCATCGGATAACCAACACATTAACCACATGTCATTGTGTCACAATATGACATAACTCTATGAGATCATATAGCAAGCACATACTATACATAATAACATTATGTACTTCACTGGTGTCAAGTTAGACCCTGGTGTCTTCAGAGCCCAGTGGGGGGAGGCAGTCTTTAAATATCCTCAATCCTACTGAATCTAGGGGCTGGGTCAGCCCTGGCTGGGTCTAGGGCCTATGGGGGCCAGAGCAGTGTGTACCTCTTCCCCTTCCCCCTGCCTTCCCGCCAGGCTTCGCTCTCTCACAATGTCCCCTCCATCCCAAACGCTGAGCTCAGGGCCAGAGATAACTGCTTCTCCAGAGATGGCCCCTTGCCTGAAATTGCCTTACACATCTGTTTAAGGATGTAAGGATATCCAAGAAGTACATCTTTTAACATGGTTACCATTAATCACATGGAGACAGTCAATGAAAGATATCAGGAGGCCAACCAATGGCAACGGGAAACACCAAATCATATTGGAAATGAGCAAAGTTCTGGGTAGAGTTGCAAAGTTACTGGGTACTTACTAATTTTACAGAAAATGTCTGTAACTTTGATCATTACCAGGAAATGAATAGCAATCTATGGTCATGTTCACTTATTGAAATATACCTTTTACAATGTACACTACTGTGCACAAGCCCTAGGCACGAGAAAGTTTTAAAAAATCCACTTGTTTTGGTATTGTTTATTTGAAAAAAAAGTATATATATAGAAAGTAAAAATATTTTATATCTAATAAAATATTTTTACAAATAAACGCTTATTACCCAAATAAATGGCTTTGGGTTGACTTTCAGTTGCCTAAGACTTTTGCACAACACCGAATTCTATAGTATTGCTTGTTTATATACATGTAGGCGTCCTTTATAAAAAAGTGTTTCTAATGTTGAGACAGACAGGTTAACGATAAAATAGCCTAATTCATATGAATCAAGCATCTTATCATTTTAAAAATGATTTTCAACTAACTCTGCATCTCTTACTACTATTGACATTTTGTGCTAAAACATTTATTACATAACGATATTGACAATGACATTAAAATGTGTGTGAAAATAAAATTATATTTCATGGTGAAACCTTGGGAGCATACTTACAGACACCTGTGATTATCTGATGTACTCAAAAAGCATCTAGATGTCATATGATAAAGTTCTCACCAAAA
The DNA here is from genome assembly GCA_016801175.1 of Esox masquinongy. Taxonomy (NCBI): domain Eukaryota; kingdom Metazoa; phylum Chordata; class Actinopteri; order Esociformes; family Esocidae; genus Esox; species Esox masquinongy. The sequence continues at coordinate 10,943 of JACXGI010007210.1, forward strand.
CATTAAATTTACCAAAACTGTTGTAGTAGGAAAGTTAGCAGTAAATCCCCACTTTTGCAATACTAGCCCTGGGTCTTGAAAGTAAATGCACAATAAAAGAAATCATCCTGTATCTAAATCGTTTTTTTTATTGGAAAGACATTGGTTAAAGATGATAAAAAAAAACAGTACTCATTTTTTGGGGGGAATTTCTTTGAAGTTTTGCTATATGGTGGTGCCCGAAAGGGCACAACCCTGGTGAAACAGAACGCTGAGAGAAATGCGAGGAAAGAAGATCTCATATTAGCATTCACAATTCTGCTAGCACCTCAAAGAACAAATAACATGGTGAAGATCTTCTTTCAGCCAATGGAGCAAGAATGGACAGTTAACATATCTGTTCTTAAATATGCAGAGGTTATTACCCGGAAGGTTTTCCAAAACACATAATTTGATTTGATGATGAGATGTCACCACCCCAGAATACCCTAGTACAAAGGTGCCAAACTATATACTCCCGTGGGGGCTCTATTTGCTCTTCAGCAAATGTCCTTGTGTTTAAATTAGCAAAAAAGTGTCCTCTATTTATTTATTTTACAAAAGCCACATGTATCAAAGACTGCTTCCTATGGACCCAGCTAAATAATTGTTTAGCCTGCATGCTTGATGATGGACAGACAAGTCAAGGCTATCATCATCATAGTCTGTTATACCATCATCATAGTCTGTTATAAATAGCTTAGAAAATGTGTTTTTGAGATAAAATTAAAAGAAAAGTTTTCTGTTTCTAACTTTTGTGACTTCATTCATATAAGGCATTCATGAACAGCATTGTAAAGAATGTGCTATTTGTGTGTTTCATCAGAGTAAAAAGAAAAAAAAAGAACTGAAAATGTATAGTACTGGGCAAATGTCTTTGGCACCTGGAAGTTGAAATAAAGCTATTTATTTGGGCAGTAAGTGTATTTGTAAAATAATACATATATTTTCTTTCAAAAGTAAGCACTTAAGTTGGATTATTTAGCAAATTTCCAATAGATATACTATATTTTTCATGTTCTTACTTTTTGAATGGGGAGGACTGGATTGGACTGCCCTATTAGATCTTTGATTTGTGATGAATAGTATCCTTCTCTTTCTCGTCTCTTTGTCATTGACACAGCTGGCTATAGATAGAGATGTCAAACTGGACCTCTGAGGTTGTAGGGTCAGAGAACCTCTTCACTACTCTTGACCTTCAACCAGACAGATTTAGCCACTGTCAATGCACGCATGCACAGAAACACAGTGAACATCTCTCTCTGACTCCCCCCAATACACCACACCAGTCACTTCTGTGACTGCAGACAGCCGTGAAGATATCCCTTTTGATTTTCAACCCATCGTCTGTGTGTTGCTTATATATTCAAGATTTATAATTCCTTGGGCAAAACGTTAGGTCAGGATAGCAAGAGACCCGGCCTCATCAACCTCGTTTGTGATCCCAGACCACTAATAAAGACATCAGTCTTGGGTTTTTGAATTAAATAGCCAGAGAGTCAGGATGCAGATTCTGGGATGATCCTCAGGACAAAGGACTGAGCTGAGGATTTGGAGAGATTATCTATTTTTCTTTGTTTATATATATATATACATATATATATATATATATATATATATATATATATATATATATATATATATATATATATATAATATATATATATATACACACAGGTATACATTTGGCTGTGTAATCGTAAATGTGCGAGTAGATCATTTGCAGATTGTTTGTTTTTGACGAGAAAGAGCTTTGACACTTCACCCATTTGACAGCTTAGTTAGTGGTCTGTGGAGCCGTGAAATATCACACTTCATGTTTTTCAATTTGAAAGCCACACATACAAATGTGAGATAGAGAATTATCTGATAACAGGCTTATGTTATTTTCCAGTGTCCACTACCTTATATTAACTTGCAAATCCAGTCAAACAAAATCAAATAAAATCAGCACATCCACACCCTATATAACATGTTTTATTTTATCTTTATGTCACTAGGTTGTCCTACTGAGGTCATACACCCTCTTTCAAAAAAGACATATCAGATTCACAACATTTTAAGAAGTCACAAATTGAAGAGGTGAAAATCACACACTGTCACATCGCAAAAACAACACACGTCAGACCAATAAGACACTGCCACTGTTTTCAGGACAAAACAACAACCTCTTGACTCCTCGCTACCAGGTTCTTCCTCCTCCGTCCCCTCCTATATCTGTCTGACTTTCCCAGACAGTGTGTGTGTGGAGGTCAGAGGTCATTGTCAATGTGTACCCAGGTCTGCAAACAGCTCATTAGCCAGGCTGTAGTATCGCTGAGGACAGGGACAGAGCTCCTGAGAGTGACTTGCTACTCCACACACAAACACACACAAACATTGTGCAAGTACCTTTGTGTGTGTGTGTGTATGTGTGTGTGTGTCTGTGGTAACAGACCTCTGATTTGTTTAGAACCCTCACAGGGGACCCACTCCTTCACTGTGTTAGTTCTGTTTTTCTCATGTCTCATTAATAATTAAGTTGTGTCAGCCACGTGTTTACATACATGTAACATCATGTCAAAGACAGGATGAAAAGGCAATGTCATGATGAGCTTTGTTTGTTTAAGTGATGCACTTCCCATCCTGTATTATTCAATAGTCACTGTAAAGCAAATAACGCATATGACTGCAAACATGTATGATTTCTCTCCTCTGTTAAATGGCCAATGAGCCTTGGGTATTTTTTGGAACATTGGTTCCAAATATAAACTATGGCAGAACAGCAATGGTCAAATGCCTAAATACATTTTCAGAATGTTTTTAGAATTTTTGCATTATTATGTCCTAAATCACTTTCAATATATTTAACAAATAGTTTTACTTTATTATTGCTTAATTTAGTTTGTAGTGTTTTGTCTGCTGAATATCAGGACATTGTGAAAAGAAAAGGTTTCAAATGTGTTCACTGTTTCTGACAATACTAGGTGTAAATCAGTCAATTGCCCCACAGTTGACTGATTTAAATGGCTTTATCTGTAGTAGGCCTTAAGCAGGTCCAATGCAGGGACAGATCTAGGTAATGGACAGTCTAATGTCAAAACAAAATCCTACAACACTACAGAGAGGCATATAATTAGGTTGACTTACTTTTAAGTAACTAAGCCCTCATGTCCAACATTAAAGAGCTTTGCTTTAATAGGAATTATGGCCTTTACATTCACATCAGTGGAGCTTCTCCCTTCACCTTTCCTTATTTAAATTAGCAGTTGTGTTTCCACTTGGATGGAAAGTTTATCAACTTACGAGCAATCACGCTAATGTATTGAATGGATAGAATTGGATTGATTGACAATACTAGTGAAATGCTCCATTTTACTTTTCATCTCAAAATATTAGATTTAATGTTTATGGAATCCTTTTGGTGAATATGTGTAAAAAGAAAGTAATTACTTTATTAATACCATGATTCTGCATCGTTTGATTGTTGTATTTCCACATTTCATTTTCGAGTTCATAAAGTGAATAAAAAGTTCATAAAGTGTTCTTTAGCTGTATACAGGAGAATACAGCTAAAGTCCTTTTCATTCCAGCTATGGAATCTAGAAGAGGTTTTGAATCCAAAATGGTTCTACCTGCAACTAAACGGTTTCTAACTTGAACCCAAAAAGGGATATTGAAATGGCTCCACAGGCATAGCCACATACCCTTTTTGGAACCTTCATGGGGAGTGTCTGATTTTGTTTTTCTGACAAGAAAATGTCTGGTCCTGTTATGTCAGCTTTGATGCTATTTAGTAAGTGACACCACATTCTACTGTACATCCGCTACAACAGCCACAGATTAAATTAACTATCCGGATTTCCCCCTTCCTTCCCATTTCTTGCAAATTACCAACATTTGAGCCAATGTTCCTCCATGATCTTCCTCATCTGTGGTGTTAAAAACACTGACAACCGCTGTGGCAGTGTGATAGCTTGGGGAGAGGAAAACACCATATTATTTCTGTTAGAGGATAGCGGGCCCGGAGCAGTGCTTCCCTTATGGCAGCCTATTCCCTATGTAGTGTTCTGGTGTTAATGATGGTAGACAGGATGTAGAACTGGTAGGTAATTATCAGGCTGAATAAGGGACTCTGTCATGTGTTGAAACTGTGCAACTGAAACAGAGGACAATTATTCATTATTATGGGACTCATACAACCCCTTATTCCCTGTGTAGAGGACTCATAAAACTCTAGTCAAAAATTGTTCTGTATTTCAGGAATCGGTTTCCAGTATTGGGCCACAGGTACAGTGAAAACCCTGGTATCATCAGGCGATTCAATTAGAGTTATCTGTCCTAATTAGCTGTCCCAGTAGCTCACCTGGCTGAAGACACATCTGTGTCCAGGGTAATGTATTATTGTTGATCCAAACATTATGGGCCATGGTTAAAACTAGAGCACTACATAATAAGGAATAAGGTGTTGTTTAGTTCACATCCCGTAATAATGAATAATCGGTTTCTGCTTTACTGTTTCAACCTGTCCTAGAGACCCTGATTCTACCTGATAATTACCAACCAGCGTCATCCTTGGTCTAGTGTGTTTAGCTCCAATCTACATCAGATCTTCATTAATAACAATAAAAGGTCCCAGGTTAAAAACTCATTTAATTGCCTTTATGTTAATGACATTATGAATAGCTGAAGCGACCGTGTGGAGGACTGCAGAGGAAAGAGTTAGGGAGGATGTTGCCCAAATGGCACCCTATTTCCTAAATAAGGCCTACGGCCCAGCAAAAGCAGCATACTATGAAGGGGTAGGGTAGTATTTAGAATGCAGGTAGTCTAATTCTGTCCAGTAGCTAGTTTGCGCATTGCATTACCCCCCTGGAGGCCTGTTCATTTTGCCAGCGTTAGGGATGTACAGCTCTGCTCTATTCTACGCTCTCCTTGCAGGTGGTTTTCTCTGCTTTGCAAAACCAGAGAATTAATGTGCAACACACTTTACCAAAAATGACAAACTTTACCAAAAATGCTCTCCAGCAAGGAGTGTGCACGCAGCACCTACACACACTCAAACTCCACTTCCCTGCCACACGGTCACAAATGCGTTCACACACGCACGTAGAAACAATAGCCGCCCTTTCTTGGTCTCACTAATATAGATTGGTACATTCATAAATGCCCCTTATGCAAACATAGATCACATAGAAGCTCATATTCATTCTCCCCCTCCTGTCTCCCTCCCATGCCCCATGTGATCAAAGTGTCTACATCATTACATCCTGTTGAGGAACTTTTCCTTCCCACCACCTGAAGTGTAGAACCCATTTGGGCTCTGATGACTAAATTGGCCAGTGCACGTCTTCTGAGCTTACGAATAATGACAATGAAAATGTTTCAGTGAAGAAGCTATTTTGCCCATACATATTGGAGAGAGGGCATTTCAGAGGTTTTGGCATTTTAACTTATTCAGTTTCCTGAACAGCTGGTAAGATAGATTTTTGGTTCTGGTTTGTATTATGTTAAGAGGCATTCGATTAAGATAAAAAGGATCCATCAAATGTATTTGTGTGTTAGTATTAAGGCCTTTTGACATCAAACGTAAACTAATATTTTTTCCTAATTTACTGTCACTGTGAAAACAAAAGGGTGTAATTATTTTGTTTTTCTCAGGCATCCTTTTAAATGTAATCCAAAAAGCAATAATCTAGATTGTTAAAAAGGATCTGTAATCTGATTACAGTATTTTAGCTGGTAACATACTGTAGCTGATTACATCTAAAAAAAATTGTAATCAGATTGCATGTCACCAGTTACTCCCCAAGCCTGACAACAATGCCAACGTATATTTAATTTTGCATTAGACCAACTGGAGGGTAAAATAATAATTTTGCATAACACATTTTCCAAACTACAACATATGAGTAATATATGGTATGGTATGAATAAGTAATGTACAGCGTCAGTCCTAGCAGACACCACCTCCAGTCCCTTGGAGACTTTGGAACACATCTTTCCAAGATGGATGGGGTAGTGGTTTGTAGATACACAAATGTACATACCCTACTGTATTGTATTGTCTTTCTCTCTGTAATGCCATCAATATGTAGCATAATGAAGAAACGCTAAAGAGCATGAGGAAGAAGCGGTTAGTTTCTGACCCAAATGGCATCCTACACCTTACATAGTACACTACTTGGACCCTGGTCAAAAGTATTGCACTATATAGGGAATGGTGTGGCATTTGGGATGCGGAATTAGTTTATGACAACGATGGCCAGACGGAAACCAGGGCAAGGGGGGATGATGAATGGCTGGATCTCCCCAAGCTAAAAGATGACCTGGATACAGATTTTTCCTCTCTCTTCACTTTATCTCTTTCTCTCTTCCTTCTCCCTCACTTTCCCTTTCTTTCTTTCTTTCTTTTCTTTCTCTATACATCTCCCTCCATCCCTCTTTCTCTCTACCTCTCTTCACCCCATCCCTCTTTTCTCTCGCTCTCTTTGTCCTCTGCGCCAAGTGGGCCACCATTTTTCACTGGCCTCTCATTTAGCCACGGACAGTCTTTAGGCAGGGGCCCCTCCTCACCTCATCCCTGACCTGCAGTATGCATACACGCACCTCCTCCATCCCTCTAACTCCCTCCTACCTCGTTCTCTCCCTCTTTACTCCTCCAAAAAACCGTAATCCCTTTTCTTAGCTGGGCTCTGTAATTTGATCAAATAGCATGCGCCCTTCCCTACCACTTATTGGCCAATTAAGTCAAGTTCTCACGCAGGGGGTCCAGCTGTCTGGGTGTTATCTGGGGATGAATTGATTGAAGCCATTCCACGTCTATGAAGGCTTGCTTTAATGATCTAGGTGATAATACTTGTAATTCTTCTCAGTCAGGGGACTCACAAGCCCCAGCTGTTGCCACAGTAATCCTGAGTGTCCCAAATGTCACCCTATTCCCTGTCTAGTGCACTACACTGGCCTATTGTTTTGGACACTTTAGGCAGTAGTATGATAAATAGGGAATAGGGTGCCATTTTGGATGCAGACCTTGTCCTGATACACTGAAGTACCGGCAAAGCATTATCTCTTCTTCAGATACTAGAAGATCTGGCTTATGGCAGGTTTTTAGTAGTCTTTATGCCCTCGTCTCTCTCTCTTTTTTTACTTCTTACTCATCTATCAGGGCTTACTGGATCTATGAAATGTTACATTAAATTAATACTAACATATTTGTTCTAGAATAACAATACATGTTGTTTGCAGAACAGTCTTCTACTTACAGTCCATTTCATTTTTAAAAAAAGACCCTGAATCATGACAACCAGATCGATTTAAAGGAGGTAAAATATTTAAGCCTAAAAAAATCAATAAATACATGCATCATTTTTAAAGGCAGGGCATTACCATTGTAAAACAGGCTTTGGTTTTAATCCTGCTTCCAGCCATTCTGCCAAAATATCACATTACCATAATGAGCTCTAAATGCATATAAATGTTAAGCATTAAAAACCAGAAGAGGAGGTGACTTATAAATGTGTTAAAGGAGTATTTAAGTTTTTTGCATGTTAGACCTTTCCACTTACCTTCAGTGTCGTAGCATCACAAACTGTAATTTTTTGGTCGGTTTTCCAGTTGTGAACTCTTGGCTGGACACAAGGGCAAAACAGGAATTACACACACCATTTTATTTAAAATTTAGATATTGACATGCTTGTAGGACTCAGAAAGACTGAAGGTGGTTGCACTGGATCTTGTGGGAACTTTTGGAAGTATATTGCCATTTTTATTTTTCATCCACAACCACCAGTATGGCTCAGGGTCAAAGCCAGCCAAAGAAGATTAGAAATTGACCAAAACAATTGTCTAGGTGAAGCTACAGCACAAAAACTGAAATATACAATTTAGTTACTGCATTTATTTTTTAATGTGGATGAATAATATTGTTTAAAAAAAATTGTAGTTCCTTGCCTTTTCCTGATACATGAAGGTATTCTACAGAACATAACATCTACCATTTGGCTCTTACAGTCGCTTCCATTTCATCATTTATTTTAAAATATAACGTTAATAATGATTAGAATTAATAATAACGGGTTCGTAACATAATCTCTTTATTCCTTTTACACATTTCTTCAGAAAGGTGAAAACTTTTCATTTCTGTACAAATTAAAGATACAACAGTAGAGTATAATATATTATGCACAAAAAAGACGAAGAGCACATCTCGTTAAAAGGTATCTGTGTTGGCTTTTAACTTGACATAAGAGAGGGAGAATTGCACAGGAAATAGTCTGAAAGTGGAGCTTGCAAGATGGTAAATTATTTTGATCCATAAATCAGAGAGAGGCCAGATGGATCCAGCAGTAGGGCTCTATTTAGCCACTGGGATCTTCAACAGCGTCCTTTTATCCAATGAAACTACTAGTCTTCTCCTATGGAGCACAACAGTGCAGAACATGGGCCTTTGAGCCAATTGTTTCTTACCAAGATATTGCAGTTGAACACACACAAGCATGTACACACACAGAAAGTGATGTTAATAGACAACCCACACACCCTCTAGTCCACTGTGGGGTCAGTGCGAGGATCCTCAGGGATGTTCTGTTCTACAGGGGTCAAGGGTCGCCAAATCCAGGTGGAGTCTGGGACAAATTTATCAAGGGAATGAGATCATGTAGACTTTTAAGTATCGTCAACAAGGGCAAACCCAGGCTGGCCAGCTGGTGCTCTGTGGCAGACAACACTCACCTGCCAATAAAGAATACATATGCCCTTGTCTTGCTACGCACTAGGGATTAATTTACTTAGAGGGACAGTTTTCTCATCACAGATTAAGCCTAGTCCTGAACTACCATTTACAACAGAGTTTGTTCACTGAGCTTTTTTCTAGTCCAGGACTAGGCTTAATCTGTGCCCAAGGAATGGCCCTGAATGGTCTAGTGAGTTGTACAATATGAGTATTTTTTTAGTTCGACTGTGTGTGCACTGGCTAAAATGATTGTTTATTTTCAGACACATAGATTCACACATGTGCAGATACTACAGCAGAGCAAAGTATCCATTTATCGTTGTCATTAAATTTACATTGCTCCACTTCTGTAATATTAATTTCCCTTAAAGCCATTGCCGTGTCTTGTAGGGAAAACATCAAAAAATCGTACATTTTGCATTATGTGTACTGATACGATTTGCAAAGCATTCGGAGTTAAAATGCATTGAAGAGAAATTAATTATAAATGATGAACTGAACAAATTGGATGGTTTCAGATCCAGCCTCGCTCCTCGTAAGTGTTACACAATGTATACACCCTAAATAGTCCTCTACTCTCTACATAGAGACCATAGATTCCTGGTCATAAGTAGTGCACTACGGAGGGGACAGTGTGCCGTTTGGGATACAGATACGCAATGCCACAAAAGATCTGGCTATTAAGGATGAAAAATTGGGCGAGTAAGTCGTCCTGGCAGAGCGGATCAGTCTCATGGTAAACAATTTAGCTAGTGAGGGGGCGTAATTACTATCTACTGTCTCATTTAGAACGCCTGTTAGCGTCTCGTGAAGATGATGTCGCTGGTGCCTGGTGGATACGTCTTCCCAGTGATGGTTTACTGTATGTACAGATTGGAGGCATGATTGCAGTGACAGGACGTTTTAGACGCCACCCTGCCACAGAGCGAAGCCTCTTTCTGTCTGAAAGCCTTCCTTCACTTCTGCTCGCTCGCTACAGTGGCAGAATGCCACACCTTTTCTTGTCTATTGGCATATTGCTCATCTCATCTATAGAGTGCTGCCTTTTTGTTTCGCACAAATGGTCAGAGACAATAAATGACCATCAACCTTGAAGCCTTGTTATGTGTGCTAAACCGACGAAGATTGTCAATGGGCTATCACATGTAGAAATTCAAATGGTTGTCTGTATTCCTCTGTGCATGTGTGTTTGCGCTTGTCCGTGCCTCATTCATGTGGTCTCGTGTGTGCCTTGTGCATGTTTGTACATGCTGTGTGTGTGTGTGTGTGTGTGTGTGTGTGTGTAAAGCTGGGAGGTTAACATAACGCATTTACAAGCAAATGATGCGGCCTGTAACACAACATGCACAGAGACAGATAGCAAGCATCTGTTGGTTATGTGCGTTATTATATTTGGCAGGGTGGCATATGTTCCCGGTGCCAGGTAGCAGTGTGTGATTACCATCCCAATCAGCAGAGAGAGGCGGGGAGAGTCACATTCATTTGTAGTAATTAATAGCAGCGATGCATCTGACAGCGTACGCTAACGAGGATCAGCCTTTGATTGTTTGGATCTCTAAATGCGCCTCTCCTTGTTTGTATCACCTCGGAGGAATTCATTATATCAAAGCTTAGCAGCTATCTGATACTTGTCAAAATGCAATTTATAAAAGTTTAATTCTTTTATTGATTTAGTTTCGGTTTGATGCCTGCAGTGTCAGCTCCCCTGGTAGGACTTAGTGGATTCAAATGCTTGTCACCAGCACGGCCTCTTTTTTACTCAGAACAATCGCCATAGGCCAGCCCAACAGGCATGCTTTAATTGCCTTTAATTAAAAGCATAAATCTTTTTTTTCTTCACTTGCTCTGCTCTTAAACAGGGGCTTTACAAATCTGTTTTTTTCCCGTGCTTGTCAGAATCCCTCCTGGCTACTGAGGGTTCACCCGCTCCCCCCTCCTCGTTGCATCCTCCCTCTCTCCCCCTCTCCCCCCTCCCTCTTTTTCCCCTCTTCACCAGACGTTTCTGGAATCATCTTTTTAGCACACTCCTCTGCATGATCTGACACGGCGTGCGACTGTGCGGGCGGCGTGGTGATGTTTAGTATACCGGGTTCCTTCTTTATTGCAGTATAATGAGGTCAAATGAATCCCCTCATACGCATGCTTAGATGACTCCTTGCTTCAAATCTGTGCTGACAGCCAGTAAAACAGCCGGCAAACACAACGTCGGCTCCCACAGACATGGCCGTGAAAAACCATGCCGCTAGTGCGGAAGAAAAGAACGCTTTCATAGCCTGACAACTTCCCTCCTCTTTCTTTCTTTAATTAGCCATATTATTAGCCTGTGTTTTCCTCACTTGTCCTCTGAGACTCTGATACTGGAGCTAGCTAAATACCCTCTGTATAATGGAATAATGTTACATACTGGCTGTGGAGCTTGGTTAGACATTACGGTCGTTAGGCAATTTATTCAACATCATACCCTGCCTACTGTCTGAATTCTGCCTGGTTTGAAGCAGTTTGGATCATGTTAATGTAACTGTCCAGTAAAAGTCTCACTTATAAAAGTTAATATTCTTTTTACTTCTATGTAAAGAATGTTGTTGACTCATCCTATACTTGGACTTGTGGCCAAAGCATTGCTACACATTCCTAAAACATTTTTTAAACCATAACCTCAAACTTAAACAGTATCCTAAACAGACCATTAAATGTTTTAGCTATTTCCTCATATAGGAAAATATAATCCATCTGAAAAGTATCAGCTGACCAATCAGCATCTACTTGAGTTCATATTCTTAATGCCCACAACATTATTGTTTGGATATGCCCACGCCATTTCTACTCAGAAATATTTTTTAACATATTTAAAAAAATGTATGATAAATTACTAATCCTTTTAATTTTATACCAAGCTGCTCACAATCACAAATCCATCTCTTTGAACAGACGAGTGATGGTTGGATAAATGGACTGGATGAAGCTCCTATCTTTTTAAAGTGAGAAAAGGTTCCACGGTTTCAAGGGATCAATGAGTGGTGACTTGGATTCATCAGTGGTGTCAAAACAAATCTGTTCCTGTATCTGCCAAGCCTCATCTCCCAGCCCCTCAGCCTCACTCCTACTCAGGGCTCTGGGTGGCCATGTCATCGTCAGTGGTTCACCCGAGCTGCACGGCTGTTTACGCATATTAGCTTTTGCTGCATCTGCCAGGGTTCGCAGCCATTCCCCTGCGCAGACGCACACCAGGCAATGTTTAGGGCTGATGCCAAACACACACATACACACACACACACACATAGACAACCTCCAACCCAGGCCTTACTACCTTATTAAAAGCAGTGAGTTTTTTTAGTTCAGGGTCACTGAGAGAGTATGGAACATAAATATGTGATAGCAGCGGCTTTATCTATAGATGTATATAGATCCAGCTCCTCTCCTTGTCAGTTTATCTACAGGTCAGTCTCCTAGTCAGTTTATCTCCCAGTCAGTTCATATTCTGGTCAGTTCATCTACAGGTCAGTCTCCCAGTCAGTTTATGTTCTGGTCAGTTTATCTCCTCGTCAATTTATCTACAGGTCAATTAATCTATAGGTCAGTTAATCTATTGGTCAAATAATCCATAGGTCAGTTTATCTACAAATCAGTTAATCCCATGGTCAGTTTATTTTCTGGTCAGTGAATCTCCTGTTATTAGTTTTGCCTAATTGGGATCTTTACAGCACAAGATTTTGTCTTGTTTGATGCTGATGATGAAGTCCAAAGAAACACTAAGAAAATGTATGTTAACCAGGTGTGCCGGTCAGCTTGCTGACTCGATGTGTCTGTGTCTGACTCGATGTGTCTGTGTCTGACTCGATGTGTAGGCTGGTCACTGTTCTAACCTGCCAATTTGACCTAGATAGTATTATACCTGAAAGATGATTCCCTCCAGCCCCTTCATTCTAGCGGGGTTATGAACACACATACACACACATATACATATGTTCTCTCTCACCAAGGGGATAAGCTACTTTAATCCTGGCGGCTCACTGTGAATGGAGAAGGAAGTTCCAATTAAAATTAAAATAAGCTCTTTTAACAGTCTCTTAAATTGACAACTGAACAATGATTTTCGTATTGGTATCTGTCAAAGGTCTTGGAAAATCCTCAGTTGATAAGGCCCAATGCATCCAATTAGGAGCTGAGCAGGGCCTCAGCCAGTAATGATTTCCTGCAGGTCCCAGAAGATGTGGCGCGGACACTTATTGCAAATTACTGACAAAAAGGCCAGCTGTATTGATGAGGTGGAGAACAGACCACTAGCCATGTTCCCATCAGGTAGAGGAGGAACTAGTCTGTAGAAAGGTGCTGAGGGGCCAGACGTTCGGCACCTAGTCTCTTCCATGTCTTGCTTTCTAACTATCTCTCACTCCCTCTCTGTGTTGCACTACCTTATCCCGGTCCTAGTATTTCCCTCTCGCCGTATCTTTAGTTTTTTTCCACCTCTATCTATTTCACTGATTCTCTTTTTCTCTCCCTCTATCTCCAACTAACCATGGCCTTGTTATGCTCTCACTCTCCCAACCTGTCTCTCCCAACCTCTCTCTCATTCTGTAGCAGTTGTTCTTTTTGGTTGTACGCTGGCAGGGAAGTTCACTTTCAGTTGTTCACTCAGCGCAATTCTATGGGTTTTGCATACAAACACCTTAATTCAGTGAAAATGGCAGTACAATCATGCCTTGAACAAGACCAAGTGAAACGACAAGGCCCAGGAAGCTCTGTCAGGTGTTATAAATTGTCTCACTTCTCAGATTCTTTGCTGTTCATCACACTGAGTAGTACGATCCACACTTCTTTGAACTAAATAGAACTCGATATTGGCAAGCCTAGCTGCAATTTAACTCTCCACCTGGGGAATTTCCCTTTGGGCGTTGTGTGCTAAGGTTTGTTTGTACCGTGTTTCTTCACAAATGTGAAACTATTCTCTCACATGTTTAGCCTGGCTAACTGGTGCTACAGAGGAGGTTGGCAAAAGCAGAGCAGCCAAAGCTGCCAATAAGCCGGGTTTGCGTAACTGAGCCTACCCATGGGTTGCAGCTTTAATCTGTCAAAGAGTTACACTCACAATTATTGTGTGGTTTGTCTCGGCTTGGGTCATGTTTGTGCTGCCCTTGTCCGACGCACATTTTTCCAACTCGGCTAAATCGGGTTGTGGTTCTAAAGTGGATAAGTGGCGCAGAGGGTAAGACTCAGCTTGTCCTATGTACTTCAGCCGGTGCCAAGCTGCAAGACGACGTCATGGGGCAGTGGGCAGACAACATGGAGCTCTACGCCGACACGGATGATGGGCAGGCAAGTTTCTACACTTCGAACTAGGCTAATGTTCAGGAGTTGACATGATGTCTCTGTCAGGGTCTGAAACCTTATTTCTCTACAACTCTAAAAATATTTAATCAGGGCAGCCATTGAGTTAGAGGTTGACATTAGATGTTCCTTGGTTTATGCCTCTGGAAATGTTACTGTTCAAAAGCCAGTCTTATCTCCTGCTTTGTAAAAGACCAGGTTTAGCTTGTTTTAGCTTGTAGCCCTTGTTTCCTATTCAAATGGAGCAGATGGAGGATGCAGGTCTTGTAAGACTGACATTTGGGTGGGAGGTTGGCAAGCTACATGGCACCTTATGCTAACCAATGAGTCTAGCTTCCCAAGAGCAATGCCAGTTCTCAGCTGAAAATCTAGTGGAGGTTAGGGTTAGAGGTGACCATACAACTTTACCAAACCAAACTGTTTACCACGCTCAATAAATTCTGGAAAGAGGGGTGTTCCAAATTAAAATTTGTGCCAGATCCAATTTCATTCTACATAGTTATCTGGGCTTGGCCGCTGCGCTGGTTAAGATTATGTCTTCAATTGTAGGCATACAGCACTGTTTGTGAGTACATTTATAGAAGTTCCCTGAGTGAGATAGACAGGTTTATCTGGAAAAGAGGTAGGCTGGAGGAGGTACACTAGAGCAAGGCCGCTGGTCGTGGTCACAGGGGAGGTGCCCAGGTGCTGCGACCCAGCGGGCATCTGTTTATTCCTGTCTCTCTGCTATATGGATCATCTGGCTCAAGATTGCAGGCTCTTCTGCGGCCCAGGGGAAGAAGCAAATCCAACTCAATGCCAAACAGAAATCATTGTCAACTTCAGACAACAGTTATTCAAATATGCGCCACTAAATCATGTTTGGGTTAAATGCATGACATTTGTGTTAACATAGTAAAAGTGTCTCAAGAGCCTACCTTGACATTTTACATTGTCATTATCCATCATATGTCTAATGTCAATCACTTGATTGTGGCAAAAAGGTATATACGTACTTAATGTATATACATTTCAGAGTCCCAAACTTCCAATTCAGAGTCGAAATGTTTAAATAAATTTTGTATTTTAATTTGACCTGCCCACAGCCAAAATATGCCAAATATTTGATTCAGCTCATGGCTATGTCTGAAATACAGCCGTTTCTGTTATTGTACTATATTTGGTTATTGGACACTAATGCGACATTTCTACTGGTGCTTTACCCCAGTACCAGGCCTACACCGGTGATTTATGATGTTGGATCTGGACTTTCCTGTTTTGACTATACGTTTGGTACCAAGGACTTAAAGGAAAGGTTCACTATTTTTGAACATGGGGCCTTTTTCAGATTATCTAGCATAATCCTGGACTGTAGAGACATATATTTAAGGAATTATTACAGTTTTGAGTTTTTTCGATTTTTTAAAGAAAGCCTCTCTCTGGGCTACAATGGAAGTGAACGGGGCAACCGATATAGCGTTCGTAAATATATGATATGTTCGATTTTCCAACACAGGAAGGCCAAGGTATATTGATATAGGTGCTGTATGTTCTCCGAAAACAATTCGTGCCAAAATGAGCATTGTTTCCATGGTTATTGCTGTTTATTCTTTCTGGAAAATGTATAAGCAGCTGCTGCACGGATGAATCTGTCTGTGAGGAGGCTGTAACCGTCACTGGCTTTGTTTACAAGACTGTAGCTCATGTTAGCTAGTATAGACTATGAGCTCAAAGACAAATGCCAACAAGTTGTATTAGCTTCTGGTAAACCGATGCAAATCTGTCTGCGAGGAGGATTTATCCGGCAACCGGCTTTATTTACAAAACTGTAGCCCACGTTAGCTAGTATAAACTACTAGCTCAAACAAAAATGCCAACAAGTTGTATTAGCTGCTAGTAAACATACACAAATCTGTCTGTGAGGAGGATTTATCCTGCAACTGGCTTTGTTTACAAAACTGTAGCTCACGTTAGCTAGTATAGACTATTAGCTCAAACAAAAATGCCAACAAGTTGTATTAGCTGCTGGTAAACAGACGCGAATCTGTCTGCGAGGAGGCTTTATCCAGAAACCGGCTTTTTTTGCAAGACTGTAGCTTATGTTAGGAGTGGGATTTATTGCTACCTAATGCCATCGAGAACCTTGATATGTCTGTGGATGAGTCTTAATCGGCACCAGCGTGTGCAACAGACGGCATTGACTTTCAATCTCTTATCAATCCTGCAGTTTTGGAAACCTTCCATGTCCCCAAAGAAACTGGAAGAGGCAGAGGCCAGAGGGACCGAATGGACCACTCTCAATTCTGTAAGTAGACATGTAATAGCTATTTGGATAATTCTGTTGTAAGTCCCACTCTGCAGGAATAGTATGGGGAGGTGCTGAAATTATTACTACTACGAAGCATTGGCATGATTATGATACTGCTGGGAATGTCCATGTGAGTTATTTTCCCTGACTAAATAACATTCCGGAATGACGGCCTGTCATTCAGACAATCAGCTAGATGTCATTTTTTACACAAGAGGGCACATTCTCGAAATATTTTGATAAATGCCTGTAAATTATGCTTCTTGCTAGCCAGTAAACTCCAATGAGGTCCACACCATAGTTCAGCTGTTTTAAAACAGCACCGCGCTGTGTTTACGAAATAAATAGTTTGGTTTCATGTAGAACATAACCATTGATACAATGCTCATTTAGGCACAATTTTTTCAGGAGAACATACGGAGACCTACATTTAAGCCCAAAAGTACTCATACCCATGCCAAATTTTGAGCCATAGTGAATTTTTATTTGACCAATAGGTTTCTTCTAGCTGGAAATGACATAAACAAGTGACAAAACACGGTAAGACATTGTGCTGGAGATACAAATGAATAACGTAACTATTTCTGTTTTTAGCCATGACTTGCAGTTGACTAGTAACTGACTAGAGAACTACTGCTGTTCAGCTGTTCTCAATTTATAGGTGATTAGAATGCTCTTTCATGGTGGAAATTACAAGACCATTTTAAATGGTATAGAAACTTGCATTTTCTCAAAAATTTGCAACAATTTCAAGGGGTATGCATAATGTTGGACATGGCATTTTTCATAAAAATGTGAAAAAAACTGAAATGAAAAAAAAAAGTCTAGGATCATGCTAGATAATCTGTAAATAGGCCCCAGTTTCAAAAATAGCATACTTTTCCTTTAAGGAGGGGCTCAGATGGGGAGGGAAGAGTAAACTCTCAACACAATTTGGCTTTCTGGTTACGAAAAATAAAAGGCGACATTATTCTGGTAGTAAAATAAAAATAACAATAATGCCATGCTCAGTATGTTTACAAAACTGAGTCTTACCGCTCCGTACTTCCTTTGTGTCAATGGCATCGTACCACTTTCGGTCGTTCCAACTCTTTCTGTTGTGAGTCGTTGCTTCCATGTACTGTAGCTTTATTTTCTTTATTTTATCAAGGATCTCTTTGTTAGAATGAAACCCATCACCAGAAGCCTACGACTAAGCAAATTATACACATCACTATTCAAACACAACATGCAGCATTTTCACCTAACGCGTCATCCCGCAAACCCCTATTTCAATGGAAACAGAACATAGTGTGAATTTTGGGGTAAGAAACCAGTGTTTGGCACCTGTGGAAATGAAGCAATAGGGCGGTTTCCTGAACAGAGATTAAGCTTAGTCCAGGACTAAAAATTAATTCCCATGGAGATTTCTCATTTATCTTGATTTTGAGTTTAGGCCTAGGCTTAATCTGTGACCAGAAAACCATAGGAAATGAAAGATAAACTGAGAGACAAGTTTAACTATGAGCTAAACTACAAGGAAAATTAAACTGAGAGTTAAACTAAATGTTTTTTAAACATTTAATTATTCAAGTAATGCGATTATATTTTCAAATGATCAGATCTTAATACATGTGGTTGTGTACATTAGGTTGATCAGACCAAAATACATATCGGTTCTCTTTATCTTTCTATTGCACAAAGTTTCAACAACCATGACAAACATTGACCATGCGGTATAGTTCAATTATTACCTCTGACCTTGCCAGGCTAGCATTGTTTAACCTGTGTCAACCTGGGGAAATGCTAATATGAGGAAGATGTCATGTTATAATGTTTATATGTTAGCTGAGCTGCTCTCTCTGTCTTACATATTCCTTAAAGGCAGAAATGAAGCTACATTTACAGCTGCAACTAACAACTATTTTGATAATTGATTAATCTGTCGATTGCTACTTCGATTAATCGATTCATCGGATAGAAAAAATACACCAATCCCAGAATTAAATGCAAGTGTTTTATTAAAAGTAAAGTTTTCAGCATTTATCTTATCCTTTTACAATGCCTTCATTGTAACAACTGTAGACAGTAGTTATAAAACAAATGAAGACATGCAAAAAGTGTTATCATAATATAATTTTCAAGACTGTTGCAAAGGCATTCCGGGGTACTACCTCATGAAGCTAGTTGAGAGACTTTTTACTGAGACTGTGAATGTCAATGCAAATTGTAATGCATTTAAATACCTCAACATATCTTTTGGAGAAATATAGAACTCACCAAATTTGACACTAATGGGTTAATTCATCAGTAACGTTGTGAATGATTAGCAAGCAATGCAATCAAACATGGTTTGGCAAGAAAATGTACAGAAAGTAAGATTCACAAGCGCTCCCGGAGGTGTTACAATGTTGTGACCTCTGTGCTGTAATTGTGTGGTGATTCACTATGCTCTGCTTAACAGTCCAGCCTATTACACTTTTCCAGCTGGGTGTTTTTAATTTTCATGTTGAGATCAAAATGCATTCGGAAACTCTCCTTTGTCCACTAACCAGCAACTACCTTCCAACAATCCTCCTGTTACAATTATTTATAGTAAGGAAAACAGGTGTATTACATGGGGATGTTTCCTCTGTCACTAGTTCTCTTTAAACAGGCATTACAAAATGATGCTGACTTTAGCCACTGCTGAATAAAAATTGAGAGAAATAATAGTTAAATGAAAAAATCTTACAATCACATGTTGCTTTAAGGTAATTTTGCTCTTGAAATGTATACATATTCACATGCCCCCATCAATTTCACTGATTATTAGCAAGCGGTTGCTAAAGTTTGTAAAGTTTGTTTAATGAAAACTGAACCAGGTTTTGTTTGCCCATGGACTATAGAAGGGAAATGACCAGGCCTTGCAAGTTATTGCAATATCTCACAAAGGAAAATAAAGCGTTACTGGTCCCAAAGAAATTGGGATGAATAAAAAGACATCACTTTTGACCAATAGAGGAATATATGGGCTGATCAGATGACCTGATGTCAGGTAAGACATTTACAGAAACGGTTTGCTTGCTCTGTAATAGTTATAGCATGAAAGGATTAGCTAAAAAAAGGGAATTCCAAATAACACCCTGTTTAACCTTAGCTCAACTGTTAAGAAGGTTGCAGTTAGATCCGGAAATATTTTGACATTTTGGCTCTGTACGCCACCACAATTGATTTAAAATGACACAAACGAGATGCAATTGAACTGCAGACTTTTAGCTTTAATTCAAGGGATTGAACAAAAATATTGTATGAAACGTTTAGGAATTGCAACCCATTCTCATACACAGTCCCCATATTTCAGGGGCTCAAATGTAATTGGAAAAATTAACCCAATCATAAATAAAACATGCATTTTTAATACTTTGCCGAATATGCTTTGCAGGCAATGACTGCTTGAAGTCTGGAACGCATGGCCATCACCAAATGCTGGTTTTCTTCCTTTGTGATGCTTTGCCAGGCCTGTACTGCAGCTGTCTTCTTTGTTCGTGAGTCTTTCTGCCTTAAGTTTGGTCTTCAGCAAGTGAAATGCATGCTCGATTGGGTTGAGATCAGGTGATTTACTCGACAATTGCAGAATATTCCACTTCTTTGCCTTAAAAAACTCTTGGGTTTCTCTTGCAGTATGTTTTGGGTCATTGTCCATCTGTAAAGTGAAGCGATCAACTTCGCTGAATTTGGCTGAATCTGAGCAGACAATATATCCCTATACACTTCAGAATTCATCTGGTTGCTTCTATCTTCTGTCACATCAATTAACACTAGTGACCCAGTGCCATTGAAAACCATGCATGCCCATGTCATCACACTGCCTCCACCGTGTTTTACAGATGATGTGGTATGCTTTGTTAGCTGTTCCAAGCCTTCTCCATACTTTTTTCCTCCCATCATTCTGGTACAGGTTGATCATAGATTCATCTGTCCAAAGAATGCTGTTCCAGAACTGGGCTGGCTTTTTTAGTTTTTTTCTGGCAAGTCTAATCTGGCCTTTCTATTCTTGAGACTTATGGTTTGCACCTTGTAGTGAACCCTCTGTATTTGCTCTCGTGAAGTCTTCTCTTGATGGTAGACTTGTATAATGATATGCCTACCTTCTGGAGAGTGTTCTTCACTTGACTGGATATCGTGAAGGGTTTTTTAGATCATCCACCATGGTTGTCTTCCATGGACATCTTTTTTTCTCAGAATGTACCAATCTATTGATTTGGCCACTCCTAATGTACCCGCTATCTCTATGATTTATTTCTTTTCAGCCTAAGCATGGCCTGTTTCACCTGCACTGAGAGCTCCTTTGACCACATTTTGAGGGTTCATAGCCACAGCTTCCAAATGCAAATGGCACACATTGAATCAACTCCAGACCTTTTACCTGCTTAAAACCCTTTAGATCCCATTGCGGCCGTCGACGGCCTTCCTTTGGATTCCCCTAGCGGCCGCAGACGGAAGTGTTTCTTTAACAAAAATATTTGTGTACATATCACAAAATATACCTGATAAAACGTGTTACTGTATTCCCGTGGATGTTGTAATTAATAAGAAAACAGAAAAAGTGTATGTTGTCATTTGACTTTTTTTAGTTTTTATAATTTATTTATTCGAAATTCTAGCAGCAAAGCGGCCGCGACTTTTTACGTTAGAAGTGGCTGTTTCTCTGTTGTTTGGTGATACGAAGTTGGAAACGTCCTTGCTCTTTGAAAGCGATAATTATGTCGTGTTGAGTAACAAATACACTGCAGATATATGTTTGGTTCTGTCTATATTTGATGCTGTGAAATGTTGGACATATTAGTAACCCTGTCGTGATAACCTGATAGGCGAGCGCATCAGCTGTGGAGCTCGAATGGTTGCTTATAATTGAAAACGTCGCAGTATTTAGCTGTGTAGTCGGCTAACTAATTGAATGTTTTGTCGCGTTTCTTCCGATTTCATTCATAAATGCAAACTGCAATAGCTAACTAGACAACTAATTGTCCGGTTCAGTTCCTATGTCAGTCTATAGAACCGTTGTGTGGCCGCAAATGTGTTTCTCTTGTGAGGCTAGGAGCTGTCACTTTCACTAGCTAGCCAAGATTGGCCCCAGTAATGTGCTTTTCTGACGACGTCGTCACTTTATCATAATGGACCTGCATTTGCCTACACATATGCTACTTTCAGTGTTTTGAGATGTGTGTGCCTTATGCTTACTTCATGATTACGTTAGTTGCTCGAATGATTGCTTGCTCAATCTTGCCCAGAAAGTGTCGTAGTGTTTTGTTTTGCAAACTTACATGTTCGTTCTTGTTTCTACCGATCCGTCATATAGAAACAACCACACCTGCTTGCTGAAGTTAGTTCACTATCTGGTTAGTCTATCAGACTATTAGAGAAATTGTGTAGTGGCAAACGGGTGCTGCGCTAGCAGAGGGAGAGCAGTAGGAAAAGTGAGAGGTTGATTTTTTTTTAAAATACAAGTGTCTACAAAATGCGAGAAAACGATTTATATTTTTTGAAGTTACACGGATGTGTCAAAGTAAAGATGATGTGCTCTTTAAAACAAAGTTAACTTGTAATTTTTAGTTGTTCTTAGTTTTTGTGCTATATCTGTTTGTTTGAAATGTGTGAAAAAATACTATTTATTTTGAGAATTCTCAGTAATCTACAGCAGCATTCTAGACCCCATTCTATTGGGGTGTAAAGGGTTAATTGATGAAGAAATAACGAAGGAATAGCCCACACCTGTCCATGAAACAGCTTTTGAGTAAACTGTCCAATTACTTTTGGTCCCTTGAAAAAGAGGGTGCTACATTTTAGAGAGCTGTAATTCCTAAGCCCTTCCTCCAATTTGGATGTGAATACCCTCCAATTAAAGCTGAGAGACTGCACTTTAAGCATATTCATTATTTAACTGTAATTTGAATATATTTTGGTAAACAGCTAAAATAACAAAACTCATGTCAGTGTCCAATTATTTCCGGAAGCTAACTGTAGCTGTTTTCAAATTAGCTGCTGACTATGTCTATTAAGCTACCTATCCATCTCTCTGTCTGTTGCCAATATACAGTATACTAGGCTAGAGCACGACAAAAAGAGTTGGCTTGCTTAGTAATATGTTGTTGAATAGTTAATAGCATGATAGGCTATACAAATTCAGATTTCCAAACCATATTTCATATTACGTTAGCTTGATTGCCAAGCTAGCTAGTGGTTATTTAGTTACCTTTTAAGGGTTTCTAGAGTTGTAAACACATTGTTACTGCTTTTCCGCTCATAGACGCTAAGCGGCTGAACTTATATATATATATATATATATATATATATATATATATATATATATATCCATTATGCTAAAACACAGTGGGGTCTAAAACACCCAGAACACCAAGAAGCTTAACTGTCAATCAAAATGAAAGAAATAAGTTGCATACATGCATACATTAATTTTATAAATATTTTGTTGTTGGCTTGAATAAGAAGCAACCTCACAGACAACTGGAAGAATCAATTCAAATATATTTTTATTCAGCATTCTGGCTTGTAAGGACACTTTTCACTTTTTGGCATTTATTTTCAGTCAAACTGTTTCCCAAAAACCAGTGATTACAGTTTGATCTGTCAGGCAAGGATGGAGCCTAGAGCTCCCTCTCTTATGCTGTACTACAGTAGGCTGTAGGCTGGCTGAGGAAGGTCTTGACCTCTGGTGACCTTTAGCTTGACTTCTATTGAAGGAGGGAATGCACCTCTATCCCCTGCTTCAGGGTCAGATGATTGATAGTTGGTAGTTTCTTGGGTCAGATGTCTGCTGGTGTAGTGGATATGGTGGGATAGAAATGGGGAGAACTTCAGGCATATTTAAGGATTTAATATATTTTTTACAAACTTGTTGTTTAACCATTTAATGTAGATTCATGCTATTTTTCCAGTGTTTTGGTACCCTAATGGTTTGATGTTGTGGCAAATTTGCAACAAATTGTATCAATACATGCTCTATATAATTACATAC
This sequence comes from Esox masquinongy, assembly GCA_016801175.1. Lineage (NCBI taxonomy): Eukaryota > Metazoa > Chordata > Actinopteri > Esociformes > Esocidae > Esox > Esox masquinongy. Next base: position 34,283 of record JACXGI010007210.1, read on the forward strand.
CTAGCCTTTTTTGTTTTGTTGTTGTAAATTTACAATACATGTGCAAGTGACTTATTGTAAAATGTAGTTACTACATTATGCCTTGCTCCTTTCCACATTAGCAAAGTAAGAGAAATCTTCCTCCATTGTTTGAGTCCTACCATGTTTATGTCACTGTGACTGACAAGCTCTCTGACAGGTAAGCTTAAAATTGTGAAAATTGTGGATGAAAATCCAGTCAGTCTCAATCTCTAGCCCAGGGCAGTTGAACGCCAGAGACAGAAGCCCAGTGCTTTGTGTCAAATGTTTATCAAAGGGCCTGATTAAATACTGCATTCAAAGCAGAGTATGTGAGCGGAGTTGAGCTGTTGGAAATCCCGCTCATCACTCTCGGAGGGAAGGTTACAGTCCGCTCCGCTGCTCCATGTTTGTCCCAAAGCTCCGCTCAAAACCGTTCTTCGCTCACAGGAAAAAAAATTGCAGCTCCAAATTTGCTCTATTCATTTTTTTTGTTTACTCATAATTCAAACATAATTTGTCAATTCTGATATTATGTTAGTTATGTCGAGTATTCGTTTTAAGAAAATATATATAACCAAGTCACATAGTATTTTAATGAAGTCTAGCTTGTTTTTTTATTAACAACATGAAGGGATGAGGATACAGTATAAATAATTATCCTTTCAAATATCTCCAGATTTATCTGTCTTTTAACCTAATTGTATACACTCAAACATGTAGGACTATATTATTAGCTTATTATTAATTGTATACGACAACGAAATAGTAAACCATTTCCGATTTTCTTGGCAGTAAACCTGGCAGAAAATCAAGTGTTCAGCATTTTTAAACATTTTGCCTATAGAATGTATCAAATAAATTAGTAAATGAACTTGAATTAGTAAATTAACTTGAATTCAGTTTAAACAAAATGAAAAAAGCCTTATCATCATGCAGCCAAAAAGGATCAAAAAATGTATTTATTCAATGGGCTACATGTAAAGAATTTGAAAGAATCACAGGCTTTGAAATATTAAATGCTCACCATTTAACTAGCATATACATTGTGCATGTTGACTGTAAAAAAATATAAAACTGACTTCAAATTAAAAAATAATATTATGTCCGTCTATAGTAACTTGGAAATTCACTTTTAGAAAGTATTCACTTTTGGCAAGAGTCTGTGGCTTCATGTTCATGCGATGGTGCATGATGCATTTCTTCTCATTGCTGTACTTATCTGCTTCTCCTTTTGTGTCCAGTGAGGTCCGTAACAGATGTGTAAAGTACGAGCTGTCGCGTATGTATCTAAATGGTTATGCACCTCATCACCGCAGCTAGGACAAGAGGCTTATTTTTATATTACTGTGCCTAAGGAGTGGAAACATTCTCTGATAGTATAGTTTTCTAATAATATAATAATTAACAGATAATACAACTACAATATATATATATATATATATATATATATATATACATTCTGTCCTCAAAGTTGATGTGTTAGAATCAGGAAAAATGGGCAAAAATAAGGATCTGAGCGACTTTGCCAAGGGCCAAATTGTGATGGCTAGACGACTGGGTCAGAGCATCTCCAAAACTGCAGCCCTTGTGGAGTGTTCCCGGTCTGCAGTGGACAGTACCTATCAAAAGTGGTCCAAGGAAGGAAAAGCAGTGAACCGGCGACAGGGTCATGGGCGGCAAAGGCTCATTGATGCACGTGGGGAGTGAAGGCTGGCCAGTGTGGTCTGATCCAACAGACGAGCTAATGTAGCTCAAATTGCTGAAAAAGTTAATTCTGGTACTAATAGAAAGGTGTCAGAACACAAAATGCATCGCAGTTTGTTGCGTATGGAGCTGCGTAGCCACAGACCAGTCAGGGTGCCCATGCTGACCCCTGTAAAGTGCCTGCAAAGGGCACGTGAGCATCAGAACTGGACCACGGAGCAATGGAAGAAGGTGGCCTGGTCTGATGAATCACATTTTCTTTTACATCACGTGGATGGCTGTGCGTCGCTTACCTGGAGAACACTTGGCACCAAGATGAACTATGGGTATTTGGCAAGCCGGCGGAGGCAGTGTGATGCTTTGGGCAATGTTCTGCTGGGAAACCTTGGGTCCTGCCATTCATGTGGATGTTACTTTGACATGTACCACCTCCCTGAGCATTGTTGCAGACCATGTGCACCCTTTCATGGCAACGGTATTCCCTGATGGCATTGGCTTCTTTAAGCAGGATAATGCACCCTGCCACAAAGCAAAAATGGTTCAGGAATTGTTTGAGGAACACAACAACGCGTTCAAGGTGTTGACTTGGCCTCCAAATTTCCCAGATCTCAATCCAATCGAGCATCTGTGGGATGTGCTGCACAAACAGGTCCGATCCATGGAGGCCCCACCTCGCAACTTACAGGACTTAAAGGATCTACTGCTAATGTCTTGGTGCCAGATACCACAGCACACCTTCAGAGTTCTAGTGGAGTCCATGCCTCAACGGATCAGGGCTTTTTTTGCAGCAAAAGGGGAACACACAATATTAGGCAGGTGGTCATAATGTTATGGCTGATCGGTGTATATGTATATTTATATACTGCTGTCAAACGATTTGAATAATTAATTGCAATTATTCGCATAATCGTCTGTAGTTAATTGTGATTAATCGTAATTTTAAAATGTGTTCTTATTTTGCCCTTATACACTTTTCTTTTTAAAAAGCAGTACATTTTACTTTGTTTTACTGCAAACTATGGACAATGCTTGACTTGGAATTATATAAACGCAAGTTGTCACAGCCCTAAATTTACTTTAATATACAGTGGATATAAAAAGTCTACACACCCCTGTTAAAATGCCAGGTTCTTGTGATGTAAAAGAATGAGACAAAGATAAATCATGTCAGAACTTTTTCTATAGGTCACATTAAACACCTTTAATGTGACCTATAACGTGAACAATTCAATTGAAAAACAAACTGTTTTTGAGGGGGAAAAATAAAAAATAAAAAACTCACAATAACCTGGTTGCATAAGTGTGCACACCCTTAAACTAATACTTTGCTGAAGTACCTTTTGATTTTATTACAGCACTCAGTCTTTTTGGGTAGGAGTCTATTAGCATGGCACATCTTGACGTGGCAATATTTTATTTATATTTTATCAATATTGCAATATCTTTGCAAAAGTGATCTCCTGTGCACAGCCCTCTTCAAATCACCCCACAGATGTTCAATTGGATTCAGGCCTGGGCTCTGGCTGGGCCATTCCAAAACATTAATCTTCTTCTGGTGAAGCCATGCTTTTGTGGATTTGGATGTGTGCTTTGGGTCGTTGTCGTGCTGAAAGGTGAACTTCCTCTTCATCTTCAGCTTTCTAACAGAAGGTTTTGTGCCAAAATTGCCTGGTATTTAGAACTGTTCATAATTCCCTCCACCCTGACTAAGGCCCCGGTTCCAGCTGAAGAAAAACAGCTCCAAAGCATGATGCTGCCACCACCCTGCTTCACTGTGCATATGGTTGTTTTTGCGCCAAACATACCTTTTGGAATTATGGTCAAAAAGTTCAACCTTGGTTTCATCAGACCATAACACATTTTCCCATGTGCTTTTGGGAGACTTGATGTTTGTTTTTGCAAACTTCAGCCAGGCTTGGATGTTTTTCTTTGTAAGAAAAGGCTTCCGTCTTGCCACCCTACCCCATAGCCCATTCATATGAAGAATACGGGAGATTGTTGTCACATGTAGCACACAGCCAGTATTTGCCAGAAATTCCTGCAGTTCCTTTAATGTTGCTGTAGGCCTCTTGGAAGCCTCCCTGACCAGTTTTCTTCTCGTCTTTTCATCAATTTTGGAGGGACGTCCAGTTCTTGTTAATGTCTCTTTTGTGCCATATTTTCTCCACTTGATGATGACTGTGTTCACTGTGTTCCATGGTATATCTAATGCTTTGGAAATTCTTTTGTACCCTTCTCCTGACTGAAATCTTTCAACAATGAGATCCCTCTGATGCTTTGGAAGCTCTCTGCGGACCATGGCTTTTGCTCTGAGATGCAACTAAGAAAATGTCAGGAAAATCCTACTAGAACAGCTGAACTTTATTTGTGATTAATCAGAGTCACTTTAAATGATGGCAGGTGTGTAATGGCTTCTATTTAACATGAGTTTGAATGTGATTGGTTAATTCTGAACACAGCCACATCCCCAGTTATAAGAGGGTGTGCACACT
>JACXGI010007211.1:0-15380 GCA_016801175.1 Esox masquinongy
AAGAATCCGACTTGTTTTCGAAGCAGATGGCACTTCTTCGGGGTCAATTTCAAGTTATTCTCTCGTAACCTCTGGAACACGGTGCAGAGTCTGGACAGGGCCTCATCCTCTGACGATGCAAAGACAAGAAGATCATCAAGATAACACAGGAGTTTTGTGAAGTTTGTCCCCAAAGATCCCAATAATCATCCTCATGAAGTACGCTGGACTGTTACACAGTCCCTGTGGCATGCGATTATATTCATGCAGTCCAAGGGGGGTTGCGAAAGCTGTGTACTTCTTGTCGTCCTCGTGCATTGGGATGTTGAAGAAGCCAGAAGTGAGGTCCATTGTGCTAAAGAGGCAATTGCCACCAAGAGCAGCCAGAAAGTCGGACTGGTGCGGCAAGGGATGGGTGTCCTTTAAGGTTCGGGCATTCAGCCACATGAAATCAGTGCAAATCCGCTACCCACAGTCTTTCTTCCACACCATCACCAGGGGCGAAGCATACTCGCTCGAGGACTTCCTGATAATCCCCTGTTCCTCCATATCAGTGGAGCCTGCCTCAACTTCTGATAGTGGGCAGGAGGGACCCTCCTGTATGGCATGCGAAAAGGGCGATCGTCGGTGAGATGAATGCGGTGCGTGTATCCCTTGACCTCACCACAGTCCAATGAGTGCTTGGAGAAGATGTCTTGGTATTCAATTAATAGCTGTGTGAGCCTAGACTTACAGTCTTCACTGACCTGACACCTGACTACGTCAACGTCACTTAGGCCCAACTCTGACAGGCTTTTAGCCAGCTAATCAGCAAACTAAGCACCGGGCGAGGTGTCTGGTTGCTGTTGCAGTGTGTCATGTACCCGTTTCTCCGTATGAGATTGCTGTAACTCAATGTCAGGTTGTTTGTTGTCTGCATCTGGTTGTTTCTCTGAAGCCACATGTAGACCCTGAGAAACAGCTAGATCCTCGATTGCCAAGCATGGAAACACATCAGCCAATTTGCAATTTCTCTTCAGTGTGATAGCTTTTTCAGATGGGTTCACAACTGTCAATGGCACCCATCTATCACCCCAGAGAGGTGTGTCAAGACGGCCCACTAGAACACCTCGTGGCATGGCTTTGGAGTTGGTTGGCTCTACGACAACGGTGCTTCCAGGTGACATCGGCACGCTAGCAGGGAGTCTACCCCAAACCAAGTGTTCATGCCTGGGTAGGAGTGTCACTGCTTGGGTGAGCTTGACAGTGCCTATTTTATCAGGAACCTCAGTCCCTCTCCAGCGCTCGACATTGGTGAACAACGACAAGAACTGTTCAACATCAGGATCAGACTGATGTTCATGTCTGGATGCCATGTTCCAATCGTCATTATCACCCTTCAGAACACGGATCACGTGTTTGAGGACATTTGAGCCCAAGATGAGATCATCATGCTGACCAGGCACAACCAAGGTAGGTACGACACAGCGAGCACCGTAAAGCTGCATTTCTAAATCATAAAAACCCTCAGGTCGAGTCCGCAGACCACCACAGTCAATCAAAACGATATTTTCTTCAGGGTGCTGCTTCTCAGGCAAAACACCAGCAGAGCCGAGATTCTCTACCGCATGTTCGCTAATGCTACATGCCATAGAGCCAGAGTCCAACATGCCTTTTAGCTGCACACAGTGATTGACAAGGACAGTAGCATAAAACAACTCACTGAAAGCTTCGATCTTCTGTGTGGCTTGAATGACTATTCGGGTTCCCATAGGCGTCTTGGCACAGCAGTTCTCATATAAACGAGCTGGGTCGTGTGTATCAGGGAGGGATTCATCCATAATATCCACACCGCCCCTCCCAGGGTGTGGGTTTTCTAGTGTAACTGGAGGTTCTGTCCACCAGCGCTGTTGGCAGGTTGAGAGCGGCGCTGGTTGGTCTGATCAGGGCAGTCCCTCTTCCAGTGACCAGGCGATAAGCACATTAAACACCTGTTCTCTCGCCTGCAGTGAGACAATGTGGAATGATCAGAAGCCCCGCAAACCCTGCACACCTTTTGAGAAGAGTGAGGCACTGTGGCTTGAGCCCTGGGGTTAGCTGGCACTTGTGTATGCTGTGTAACCAGTCTGTCTAACAAGTTCACCAAACTCCTTATGCAGACATTGTCAACACTCGCAGTAGTCATGGGTACCGGAGATGGCACCGACACTGGGAATAGACTTTGTGCTGTACTGTGCTCGGCTTAAGTGGCCTAACAGTTGCAGCCTGAGTTTTCTGTCCTTGCATGTGCTCATCAAGCCTCTCTTGGATCTCACATGCCGACCATTTCTCCGCAGACTTGAACTTGAAAACACTTGCAAGAGACTGGGTCTGGGCAGTGTTTGATAAACATCATACTGACTTCATAGCCTGGGTCATCAACGCTTCGGCCTTGCCTTTTCAGATATTCATCCGCCACATCAACCATTTTATTTAGCCTTATCCAATATTCCATAGCATTTTCACCTGGCATGGGCAATGTATTGTAAAAAAGGCATGTTTGAGTATGACAGTTGGCTGAAGTGTTGTTTCAGAATATGAAAAACCACATGGGGAGTTGCAGTGTGGTTAATAGATGTGTTGTTACGCAGCTTTTTCCTCACCACATCCCCTGCTTTGCCCATAAGCTTTGCCAGGACTTCCTGTGAATGCTCATGAACCTGAATAGCTCGCTTCTTTAAGTACAAAGCCATAAGATTCTCCCACTCATGAACTGTGAATCTGTCTGAGCTATCACCCCTGAATATAGGAGGCTCTTTTACATCTGACTGCATGACAACCTTGACGTTAGGCAATGCCATCTCTGAGGGCTGTACAGGAGTACTGGTGTTCTGTGTGCACCCGCCAGATTGCAGCTTAGCTGTAATGGACTCACCTAGCTTCTCAGCTAACTGTGTAATGAGTAAGCCTAAGTCTGGAGTCTGGTCGACTCGGCTTGGCATGGCACGATCTACATAATGTGTAGAGGTAAGCTGGAGGGTGTGAAAAGGCCCTGCTGTTCTGGACTCTAAGGGTCGAAAGAACAAACCCCTCCCCACAACAAACTGGTCGTCGCTAGAGTCACGCTCAGCATTGTTTCCTTCACCCTCAACAGAATATGTGTAACCCGCCACCATATTTCAGTCACTCCATACATAGAAAAAAATATGAGAAAAAAAAAAAAACAATAAAATTAAATGTTAATGGTTAAACAGGAAGAGCACCAAAAAAACAGATCTGGATAATCACATCAATCAACAATCAATTTCACCTCAGTAAATCACTCTCTCAGATGCTGTTATATTGATGAAGACAAAAAAATAAGCATCAGGTTGCAGTCCAAGGGAATACCTGACCACGGTAAAAGGTGGGTGAATGCAGCTTCCGACGGCAAACGAGCTGACGTCGACCTCCAGACCAATCCTTGAAAGGTCACGGCACGCCTTGTCTTCAACAGTTCATATTAGGCTGGATGCACGTCCATTAATCTCGGTATGTTCTGCGTTGTGTTCTATGTTGAGCTGAATGAAGGAAGGACCCGGACCACGACCAGTTGCTGGTTACTCTTTTAATGAAGGCAAAACGGTAGATGTCTGTACAAATCAACAGAAAAACACATAAGGCTCTGTAACATGCAGTCTCCCCTGCACAGCACACAGGTCTCAAGCCCCTGTTAGCAGATAAGCATACATAAAACCCTGTAGACTAGCACGTGGAAACATGTCTACTTTAAAGCTTGCAAAAAGTCTGTTTACAAGGTTTATATTCAATTGACACATTAACTGCATGTTCACAACTTAAAAACTAACATTTATACATGCATAAAACAAGGTTTGCATCGTCCAAAAACCGAAATAAATGTTTAAAAATGATGAGTAAAGTAATACATTACCTCCTGGCAGCTAGTCTGGCGCGGACTGAGAGAAGTACCTGAATGAAGGCACAAGGCCTGCGATCTCTTAAAGTGACAGTACAGGTATTAACGCCTTGGTCTGAATACAACATTCAGGCATACAGGTGCTGGTCATAAAATTAGAATATCATCAAAAAGTTGATTTATTTCAGTAGTTCCATTAAAAAAGTGAAACTTTTTATAATGTATAATGTATACATTCATTCCGCACAGACTGATATAGTTCAAGTGTTTATTTCTTTTAATTTTGATGATTATAACTGACAACTAATGAAAACCCCAAATTCAGTATCTCAGAAAATTTGAACATTGTGAATAGGTTCAATATTGAAGACACCTGGTGCAACACTCTAATCAGCTAATTAACTCAAAACACCTGCAAAGTCCTTTAAATGGTCTCTCAGTCTAGTTCTGTAGGCTACACAATCATGGGGAAGACTGCTGACTTGGCAGCTGTCCAAAAGACGACCATTGACACCTTGCACAAGGAGGGCAAGACACAAAAGGTCATTGCTAAAGAGGCTGGCTGTTCACAGAGCTCTGTGTCCAAGCATATTAATAGAGAGGCGAAGGGAAGGAAAAGATGTGGTAGAAAAATGAGTGTACATGACAACTTAATACATGACAATCATCAGTACTTATAGAGGAAAAGGGGTGTGGTAAGATGCTGCCCATCTGTCTTATGTCACATAGGTTTTACCCAGAGGGTGGGCTGTCCCCCCACCTTATCCTTCCTGCCATTAATGTTTACTGTTGTGTTTACCTAAAGAAGCCCAATTGCCCCTACTTCCCCCAAGGGCCACATTCCTAAGGTACAAAGGACGGACACCCTTCTTGGTTTAGGCAGAAGAACAGGTGGCCAGAGTACCTAGCGATATAGCTCTGATATTTATACAGACGTGTGTCACAATCCAAGAAAATAGTTACATACCAGGGAATAGAAAAGCAGACATTTCTCAAATGCCCGTTAGTTCAAAATTTCCATAACAGACGGTTGTTCCCGTGGATCCACGAAATTAAACCTGAAATAATCAACTGTTATACGAACGACTGAGAAGTTTTTATTTTAATAAATCGCGAACATTTTCCATCTTCCACAATTTGGCGCCCCAGATGGGACTTCAATATCTCCACGACGACGGTGTTTGCTTTTCAACTCTCTCCAGCTGACTGAACTGCGCGCATCATAAATAGGTAAGCGAAATCTACTTGACTAAATTTGCAATAGTTCATATCAGTCTGTTTTGAGAGTTGAATTGTTTACACCGGAGCCGGGAGTGACGAAGTCCGATTTATTACATATAAAATAACAGTTGATCATTGATGGTACATGTTTTATTGATGTTTCATTGTCATAATGTTGTACTAAAAGAAAAATATAGAAAATCCTTTGATAAGAAGTTAAAGAACAAAAAAAAGAGTTGATTGGTCTGTAACTGAATATTTGATAACAAAGAATGATCATTAAGAGAACTCCTAAACATAAAATAGTATAGCCAATACGAGGTTCCCAAAATCTGTTGTATGTGAGGGAATAACTAATTTGAGACGCCCAAGAACTTATACGTGAGGGAGCTGACCGGTTATCAACTAATGCATGTGATAAGATAGGTATGTGACGCAAACCCTTTTGGGTCACATTACTCCCCTTGGTGGGTTGCAATAGCAGTGGTTGACGAACCCCTATGTGCCAAGCCAAGGCTGGTCCTAAATTAGGGAAAATCTAAATAATTTAAATCTGTAATATCCAAGAGACCCTATGTTGAGGATACCCAAGAACATTAGGTGAGGGGCCATATCCAAGAAACCCTATGTTGAGGATACCTAAGAACATTAGGTGAGGGGGCTAAAATCTCTACACTGTTAACAGAAGTATGAATGGTCGACCTTGAATGAGTGTTTGTGTGTGAGCGAGTGAGCCGAAGTTTTGTGTGTGCGCTGTTGGGGACTGGATGCGTGTGTGAATGAGAATGCGTGCTCAATAAAACGGGTGATTGGGTTGCGTTCCTTATTATCGCACCACTACACTTGTGTTCTCTATTTTCATATGTTATGATCTGTGATCTGATGTAAATTATATCAAAAGGTGTATGTTACAAATAATTATGAATATAAACAATTTGGGTCTATAATGCTATAGCCGGACATTTAAATTACGTCACGGCTCTCTATTCTTCTGTGGCGCCACCTGGTGGCTATTTGAAGGAAGTTCAGCATAAACGACAAACACATTGACTATAATAGTGTGTTGTATTGGGTATGCTTTCTATTTTGCGTGTTCTCTATAATCTTCAAATAAACACCGGAGTGGCTATTGCCATACTTACACCACATGTGCTGGTAATTCTCACTCAGACACAGATCACTTTTATTTTCTCTATTTAAACATATTTGTAGTTTTTATTTTCGAAAACGAAGGATAACGTTCCTTTTTGGGATATTATAGGAAAAAGTTATTTTTACTATTTAGCGCAACTAGTCCTAGCCTGTACAGTCTTTGTCACTAGCTCTCTGATGTAGGTCTTATCTAGTCTTTAAACACGACACTAGAGTGGGTTCCCGTTAGATCAGAAATTGTTCCTGGGCCACACGGTGGGGGTCATTTTTCCTATTTCTTTCAGATACAAAGGGTAGACTACAAACAGACACTTGTTCTGCAATTCATCAAAACGGTGAATTTATTTGGACAAATAAACCTGAGTTGTTGCAAATTATTCATCAATATATAAGCCAAGTAACTAATAATTATTTATTAAACTAAAAACATGAGTAGGGACGTGCCGGTCATTTTCTGAGTAGAAAAATCTTCCAACTTTTAAAGCCAGTGACATGTCTGATCGACACAGGAGCCACTTCTTCCTGTGTTGGTTGGGAAACACCAAAATTTCCTTTATCATCTAAAACACAAGCAGCAAGAGGCTTCAGCTGGCCTACTACAATTAACAGAGTCACAAAACCTTTGAATGTTAAATTGGCAGGCCAATCTATTGAACAGGAATCCCTATACTGCCCAAAGATACCAGTCAATTTGATGGGTAGGGATCTCTGATGCAAACTAAATGCTACAATCCACTGCTCTCCAACTGGGTTAACCTGTTCATTTCCAGGGATCTCAACTGGACGCCTGATAATGTGTGTACAAGCATCTGTCTCTGACACAGTCTACTGGCTACCAAAGACACAATGGGAAACTACAGTTCACGAAGGAATGTCAGTATACCCATGTGTTGTTAACATTGTTGACTCTGCAATTTATGAGAAGCACCTGGTCTCTACACAGTTTCAGAAATGCGTCCTGAAGTGGACCACTGCACCTTTTTCTTTCCTTCAAGTTCAAAAGGAAAGTTTTGAGTGAGGAACAGAAGCATTCAATTTCAAGTGGTCTCTTAATTTTAACCCTTCTGTTCCTCACTCAAAACCTTACTTTTCGACTTTTTTGGAAAGGAAAGAAAAAGGTGCAGTGGTCTCTTAATTTTTTCCGGAGCTGTATTAAGCCAGTGGAAAATGCGTATTGCACACGCGTTATTGTTCGAACAGTTTAATTAACATGGATGGAAATATCAGTTTTTAAGAAATGTAAGAACGAGGGGAGTTCAGAAGATTCAAAATGTTTTGATAGTTAACAAATTAGGGTATACCCATGTCTCCAGGCATCACACCACATGTCTGTGCGTGTATATTGGGATGATACACTTTCAGAAGTCTTTTTGTTTTTTGTTTCTATTCAGTCAGTTATCGTCTCGTGAACTGCCCCTGAAAAATAGATATTTAACGAATATTTTCGTCACTATTTTTGTTGATGAAATGAACACTCATACACACACATTTTCCATTGCTCTCTAATACACAATCCTATTACCCTTTCCAAGAACGTCGTTAAGCAACACTCTTAATAATTATCTTTTCTACTTCTCAAATTAACTACTCTTTTGTATGACCACGGAACCGTATCTCAAACAGACGTCAACAGTAGTTCTAAACAGAAAATCCATTTCCCAAAATTAACTGATACCTTCCCTCACAACACATGCTAACTGGGTATGGTATATTACTTAACTAGTTCCCCTCTACCACAGAACATCCTGATTTCATCCTCTGTATCCCATGCTTATCCTTGCAATAAATGTCAATAGAACAATTCCATGGATGTGTCCTACCTAAATACTCTCATATAGAGCAATAAAACAATCCTATAGCTTAGCCTTATTGCATGTGTTTGACTGTCAGCAGAGTCTATGCTGTGGGATAGCACACAGGTACTGTCCTGAGAAGTTCAATCTAAGAATGCAGCAATTTATGATTTTCATAGAAGATAATTCCTAAACCAGAAACAATACAGATAGAAAACCCAGTGCCTAGGACCTAGTTGAAGAGGATAGGAGCACAATATGTATAAGAACAAAAGTATATATTGTGAAATGTAACTTGTAATGTTAACAATTCTATTCATAAAAGCACAGTGGAGAGACTTGGCAAGTCACCAGCATGAATAGATTTTATATCTTTATTAGTGATTTTCTTTGTCTCAGTTAGTCTCCATAGGTTCCACTTCATTGCCGTCGATACCCTGAGCTCGGCAGAAGAAATGAGAAACAATCAATAAATCAAATCGTTTTAATTTACTGTTTGTACTTCTTATAACTAAACAGATCTGTCTTGTATAAATATACTTTGACAGAGGACTTTTCATGCCTGTGGTACTTTATGAACCGATTAATACAAATAAAATTTACAATACTTCCAGATTCTACTGTGAAAATTATAATTTTTTCATTCTAGATTGTGTTGAAAAGACGTTGTATTTAAATTATACAAATGTGCTATTGCTAACATTAGTAATTAGTACATTAAGCGGCTGACATATGGGAAAATTCCCCATTAACTCTTTAATTAAATCTCATCTATTCAGAGTGGTGAATTCTTGCTATTATAACGGCTGAGTTAATTGGTTTCTTTTGTGACCCCATTTTTTATTTGAACAGATGTGCACATTTCATCCAAATCCAATTACTACTATTCTGCCTGACAGTGTGTGGACAGATGCTCCCAGTAGATGCCTGTACGTTTAGGTTATTGAAAGGTTTCCAAATGACATAGTCTGCGTCCACAGCAGAGTTGCCAAGTCCGCTTATAATACTCGACTTTGGGCATTTTTTTTTTGAAGTCGCTTGAAATAATCACGGGGTTTTTTGGGGTTGTTTTAAAAAGTTTGGTCGCTTGTTAAGAAAAGCGGACAAACGACCTCGTTTTTGTACATTTAAGGTCGCTACTTTCCTAAATGCATTGATTGACTGTCTGCTCACAGCCTCACAATAATATAAATGCTGTAGTGTAATTCGCTCTACCACAAATCCCCACGTGGATCTTTCCCGCCCCCACCTCCCTCCCATTGGCGAAAAATCAAGTTAGAAATCCACGCGATGTTACAAGTTTCAACGTTTATTTGTCAAATACACCGAGCAACAAAGCGTCATCCTGAACAATAGTAGTGAGAGTAGAGAGAATGGCAGTGAGAGTTAAGAAGAATACAGGTGCTGGTCATAAAATTAGAATATCATCAAAAAGTTGATTTATTTCAGTAATTCCATTCAAAAAGTGAAACTTGTATAATGTATACATTCAATCCACACAGACTGATATATTTAAAGTGTTTATTCCTTTTAATTTTGATGATTATAACTGACAACTAATGAAAACCGCAAATTCAGTATCTCAGAAAATTAGAATATTGTGAAAAGGTTCAACATTGAAGACACCTGGTGCCAAACTCTAATCAGCTAAATCCTTTTTTAGTATTAGTCTTAAGTAATATTCTAATTTTTTCTACCAGATCTTTTCCTTCCCTTCGCCTCTCTATTAATGTGCTTGGACACAGAGCTCTGTGAACAGCCAGCCTCTTTAGCTATGACCTTTTGTGTCTTGCCCTCCTTGTGCAAGGTGTCAATGGTCGTCTTTTGGACAGCTGTCAAGTCAGCAGTCTTCCCCATGATTGTGTTGCCAACACAACTAGACTGAGAGACCATTAAAAGGCCTTTGCAGGTGTTTTGAGTTAATTAGCTGATTAGAGTGTGGCACCAGGTGTCTTCAATATTGAACCTTTTCACAATATTCTAATTTTATGAGATACCAGGCACCTCATGGAGCTGTGGGCTGGAACAACGTGCCGACAAACCAGGCACCTCATGGAGCTGTGGGCTGGAACAACGTGCCGACAAACCAGGCACCTCATGGAGCTGTGGGCTGGAACAACGTGCCGACAAACCAGGCATCTCATGGAGCTGTGGGCTGGAACAACGTGCCGACAAACCAGGCACCTCATGGAGCTGTGGGCTGGAACAACATGCCAACAAACCAGGCACCTCATGGAGCTGTGGGCTGGATCAACGTGCTGACAAACCAGGCACCTCCTTTAGGAAAGAGGGGGTACAACAACGTCAGCAAATCACTGATCAGTAAATCAATCAAAATCACATTTATGTTTACATCAGAAGTTGTCAAAGTGCTTAAACAGATATCCAGCCTAAAACAGCAGAGAGCAAGCAACAATAATACTTTTGTTTTTTTTGTACAGGGAAAACCAACTGAGACTGAGTTCTCATTTATAGTGGTGCAGGATGTTACTATGATGGCTGGAAATTAAGCTCGCCCGCTCACCGAGTACTTTACATTTACTTTACATTTAGTTTACAGTCTAATTTTAGAACCACTAGTCCGTCAGGTTAGTGAACGTTTGCCTACAACTGTATAGTAATATATTTGTCTCTGTACAAACCCGAAACACGTCAAGCATTTTAGAAATAGTTTAACGCCAGAACAGTAAGGATGCGTTGAATAGACTGAATGTTTGCAACCTGTTAGTGTATTTTATACATATTTGCCATGTCTTACACCAGGGCAAAACGCCCCCTGGTGTACGACAACCTCCATGTAACATTCACAAAAAACAAAATGTCACCATTCTTTTTTTCAACACCTCCTCTGGCTGCCACAACTTCTCAGCCAAGTATTAAAAAGGTTTTTGACAGTATCTAATTTTAAGGATTGCTGGGATTTAAAACATTGCCCTATTTAAACAATGAGTTTAGTTTAACTGTATGAAATGCCGTGTAAGGAAAATGTAAATGGTGTAAAAAATCAGGGCCAATTCTTAAAAACACTTACGCATTATCTTCTGTTGGGATAAGATTCCCTGGGCGGCAACTAACCTCATGGGGGTGCATCTTACCCCAGTATCTGTAAAATATGCCCTTTTCCTTGAAAAAATGTTTTCAAGGAAAAGGAGCATATTTGTGTTTTATTAAATACAAATTAATCTGTAAACTGTACCCATTTATTTTACTTTATAATCCATAACCCTAAGCATAGCCATCTTCAACATACAAAAAAATCACCAAACTTTTCTATTTTGTGTCAGTAAATAGACATTGATCTTAGGGGGGACGTTTGTCCCCACCTTACCGTAAATACCACCAGTAGTAATATCACATTCATTAGCCTACCAGCTGCCATTAATGTTCAGTGAATGTAAAGTAAACGTTACGTTATCCTGAATGCAGCCTACATTTGAGTGAATGCTTTTGTATGCACTATTTAAATAATATACATTATTTTGCTAATTGCACTTGGTTGGATATTTTTGGGTTACTTGCAGTTACAAAACTTCTCTCATTCTAAGTGGTTATATAATATTGTGCACAGACTAATTTAACATGAATACTGGAAAAATATATAGAAAACATCCATTTATCAGCTACTAGCCCTGATCGTTACTCTGTAAATAGAGTTACAAACAGGGCTAGTAATATTTTACCGGGCTATTGGAACTTTTGTCCTACTAGCCCGGCTGGCTAGTGCCAAAAATCCTTAAGATCCACCCCTGGTTACAACAATAAAAAATAAAAACATATAAAAATTACAGATTTAAAACAGATTTGAAAACACATTAAGAATAGCAAACACAATTCACTGTAAAATGGTCATCAAACTGGTTTACTGCATCTTGGGCACATTGGCCTTTAACTAAAGGTCTTCCTGCAGAACATTCCCGGTAGTACTAACCAATGCTGTGAGCGCATTTGATTGGTTCTATGCCTCCAATTCAATTATATTTTACTAATGGCTCCAATATTTTAGCAAGACAAGACAGTATTGAGATAGGTTGATAATTATCAAGGATAGTGTGGAAGATGGAAAATGTTCGCGATTTATTAAAATAAAAACTTCTCAGAGTAGTTTTTATTTTAATAAATAAAAACTGGTATAACAGTTGATTATTTCAAGTTTAATTATGTGGATCCACAGGAACAAGCATCATGACAAAAAGAGTACAAGTACAGAGACCAACACAGAGTAAGTCATGACAGATTGTTCTGATTATGCAATTCAAGTTTCAAGCTTATATTCTCTTCCAACAGTACAGATGAAGGAATTAGCATTTGCAGAATGTACATACAAGGAATAGTAGCCACTATGAGGTTGCCTAAAAATGCAAGGTTGCACTCAGATAGCTCCAGGAGACACATAAAATCATAGAATGTCCGTTGCCCAGACAACCCGGTCAAAGACTGAGATATATCAATCAGGACATTTACTATATGGGGACTTACGTTAACTATACTCTTCCCAATAAGGAATAGAGCTCTGTTCACCTGTAGGATGTAAGTAATAATAACCCCTTGCTGTTCAAGAGCTTCCTCCTAGAGAACAGTTTCTTATGGCAGTTTTATGGCACAGGCAGAGGCCTGTTTCTCTTACTGCTAAAAGGAGCCAAGGCCCTGCTCAGCCGACATTCCATTCATCACTGCCCCTGAATACAGATACTGGCCTTATAAGTTGGAGACAGAGAGAGGCAAGTCTTTCAGTATATGTGTAATTGATCAAGCATACAGAGTACAAAACCCTTCTAATAAAATAATTAATAAAAGAGGATGATAATAAATACATTTTCTACAATTCCTCCCTTTCGTCCCCAAAGGGACAATATAACAAATTAATCTATTCATCTAGAAGTAATGACACCAATTACTAGAAACCTTACTGTATCTTAAGGACCATAAGGTTGCAATTATTTTACATCAGTTACTTTTGCATACAATCATTAATGATGTTAAATTCAAACAAGTTATTTCAACATGCATGATCAACGATTACACAAAATAGAAATTAGTTTATTTGTTTCTGTTACAGTTTTCGGCCGCTGGTCTTCCTTCTTGATCTTCTGGATAATTGAATAGCATTCATGTGTATGTGTCGGTCGTTGACTCACCACACTGGACTAAGGCCCCTTCTGGGTTTGATGTTCACCATCATGGCAACTCCAGGCTTTAAACTAGGTGTGGACTTGTGTTGTATGTCAGAGTGAGTGAGAATCAGTGGGTATCAGTTTGAACCAGGCAGAGTGAGGTTTTCCTGAAGGTTACAGATCAAATGTTAGATTGTTTTCACATTAAAATATTAAACTGATAAGGGTTGAATCTGTGGACGTCAATTCTGCAACACAAGCATAGAAGAAACATTAGCAGACATAGAATGACCCGTTCTCCCTTCTGTCATTCACAAAATTACATTTTTACTAAAGATAATAATTTATCACTGTTGTTTTCTCTTCCTTTTGCAGTGATGGTAATAAACATATACACTGAGTAAAACCAATGAGGGAAGTCTAGGTTGTACTCATCTATACATACTCTGTTAATAAACCTACACACTGAGTAAAACCAATGAGGGAAGTCTAGATTGTCAACTATACATACTCTGTTACCCTGCAGTTGGCATAAAAATGCTTGGGATGTTATAAAAAAAATACATTTTCACAAATCTTTAGTTGTTGTTGACTAATGTCAGTTAAAATGATATACTTTCCCCATTCAGGTTTTCCCCTTCTTCAATGAACCCGGTGTGGAGTGTGTATGTGTGTGTGTGTGTGTGTGTGTTTCAGCTTCTAGCTGGTGTTGTGAGTGCAGTTACTTATGATAATGTCCGGTTCTCCTTTTCATTGCCGATGAGGCCCTCTGGCTCAAGGTTCAATTTCAAGTTGTGTTGTTCTGTCTCACCGTTGATTGGAGATGTGTTCCAGACTTAACACGGCCAGGCCTTCCGCCTTTTCCCCAGCAAAATGGTCATTATGCCTTGAATCTGGTTCTGGAACTCAGAAGGTGCCAAAGGGAAAGTTTCCAGATGGTTAGCTCTCCTTGGCTGTGGTGAATCTGGAACCATCAGTGTCCAATACTCATACTTTGAACCCAAGGCAGTCTCTCATAGGTCTGGGCTTGGTTTGGCCCTGGAATGATCTGGACCACAGGTGTGAGGTACCCCTTCATTGGTCAAGGTGTATCAGTGATTCAGGACTCCTACATTGTGAGAAACAAAGATGGAATCTTGCACAACAGTTAGAATCCCAACTACAGCAGAGAGTTGTTTATTAGCTAACTCCACTAAACCCCAATCTTGTTTAAGTTGTTTCTTAATCAAACATATGTCTTCCTCTCCCCCTTTTTTCTTTTTCTTTTTACTTCGAGAGGAAAACAAAAAATAAAAAATAAAAAATTTAAATGTAAGTATCCCTTTGTTCATTTAACTGTGGATGTGTAATGTGAAATGTTATAAATGCAAAATAGGCTCCTTTAAAACAAATTAAAATCATGATACAAACATGTGACTTCTATAAGATAGGCTCCTAACCAAATAAACACCACACTTTCTGAACCAGACTGGGTCATTTAGGAACAAAATAAAAGACAAAACAACAGTCTCCTGACTAGCTTGCCAATTAAAATATTAGAAACTGCTAAACGAGTCGTGCTTTGTACATTATCCCATCACCCAAACAGATACCATAAATTTCTCACAAGTGCTTCAGTTTACTTGTGAAACAAAGTTAACAAAGTTCTTCTCCCCCATTTTTCACCCTATCAAACTTATGTCATGCGGACACCCCTCTCTCGACACTGAGGGGAGAAATACATTGTTACTACAACTCCAAGATCTAAGTATGTTTTATGTCATGTAGCCAAATTATCTAACCTAAAAGCATTTGTGAGGACGTTGGGTTTAACTTTGGGTCTGCATGTCTAGATTTGTAAACACATACAGGAAACCCTTCCTAATTAGTTTCAACCTATGTTTATAAGCATTTTAAATCATAGAATCAGTCAAATAAAATCAAAACATCCAGCTTAGTGTCAATATAGCCTAGATTCTGTCCAAGTTTGATCCATGAACAAAATAAATGCAACCGGAAGTCAGGGGAGAGCCATCTTTATTCAGCATGAGTCTACGATGTTAACCTTCCTTCTTTCATTTTTCTCTCTCTCCAAAAACTATAGAGTTAACACAGTCTTTTATGCCAGGATACATAGGAGGTGGCCAGTGGTCATAACCAACCATTACACAGTCAAATACCCTCCAATAAGAACGGTTTCTCCTACAAAAGACCCTTGTATGGTATGTTCCAACCTATGGTCAATGGACCTATCCATAGAGCCCATGTCGG
>JACXGI010007211.1:15480-38449 GCA_016801175.1 Esox masquinongy
CTCCCTATGGTCTTGGACCCATACAGGAATGTATGGACAGGATGTGTGGGGCCCCTCAGTAACAGTCATCACTCCCTATGGTCTTGGACCCATACAGGAATGTATGGACAGGATGTGTGGGGCCCCTCAGTAACAGTCATCACTCCCTATGGTCTTGGACCCATACAGGAATGTATGGACAGGATGTGTGGGGTAATAAACACCACCTGTCCAACCATTGACCTTTGTGCTGTTCCCAAGCAAGGAAAGAAAATGACACATATTTGCAAAGCAGTACTCTGTGTTGTGTTAAGTTTCTCATGCCCGTTTCCTCTCACCCGTAGAGAATATTTAGCCTAAATTGGGAACAACCGTTTTACAAATGTCATCATGAATGTATCACACATTTTCTTTCTTTCTTTTTATCATTGATGTCATTAACTTGTAAATCACCAAACATCCAGACATACAGAACAAATACCACAAATAAGCAGGTTTGCAGTTAGTTGTTAATTTTGTTAAGCAGGCAGTTTGCAACATTTGGACTTACCACAAACACTTAACATAAACGTACACACACAAACACAAAATATTTAACATTGGCCAGTTGATTCTAACTTAAAGCAAGTCTTGGTCGTGTTTCATAATTTAGATGAGCTCATAATTTAGAAATTGCCAGTCCTGCAATTTTGTGTCCACGTTGTTCTCCAATTGGAATGGGAAAGCAACCCCAGATGACAGTCATCTCAAATAGTGCACTATTTCCTTCAGACTAAATCTTAATTTATAACTAACACATTCAGGTATTAGCAAACAGCGAAATCTTAACAAGTTAAAACTATAAACAATTTTGTGGCACCTGCCTTTAATCTATTTGAATATTGTATATTACCAGAATGGGAAAGACCCATAACCAATGCAGCTCTATTAATAAATATAACCCAGTCCTATTTTGGCTACAGAGAATGGATATGCATGTTATAGATATATTCAGTTCATTTGTATTGCCTATATTATTACATAATTTTGGTGATTGAGAAAAGGAAAATAACTAATAAAGATAATTGCAAGAAATAATTTATTCATGTTGGTGACTTGCCAAGTCTCTCCACTGTGCTTTTATAAATAGAATTGCTAACATTACAAGTTACAATTCACAATATATACTTTTGCCCTCATACATCTTGTGCTTCTATCCCCTCCTAGGCACTGGGTTTTCTATCTGTATTGTTTCTGGTTTTGGAATTATCCTCTATGAAAATCATAAATCACAACATTCTTGGATTGAACTTCTCAGGACAGTAGCTATGTCCTATCCCACAGCATAGACTCTGCTGACAGTCAAACACATGCAATAAGGCTAAGCTACATAATTGTTTTATTGCTCTATATGAGAGTATTTAGGTAGGACACATCCATGGAATTGTTCTATTGACCTTAACTGTAAGGATAAGCATGGGATACAGAGGATGTAATCAGGATGCTCTGTGGTAGAGGGGAACTAGTTAAGTAATATACCATACCCGGTTAGCATGTGTTGTTTATGCCTGTTAGCTTGAGGGAAGGTATCAGTTTATTCTGGGAAATTGATTTTCTGTTTATAACTCCTGTTGACATCTCTTTAAGATACGGTTCCGTGGTGAGAATGATGGTCCAAAGGATCTTTATGGAACATAATATAACTCATGGCTAACTGATAATATGACCACATGTGCATGAATAATTAAGGGAGGTTTAAATACTGTTCTCTGAGAGGGAGAGCTGTTCATCCTTGTCTACACTTTTAACTGATACAACACATCACGGGGCGATTTCGTTTTCCATAAGTAAACCTGCAGCTTTGCACTTTACTTGATTCATTTCAACTGTGAGAATTAGTGCAATTTATCAAAAACTATTCTTAGAGTTTAATATGAAATGGGACTCAATGTTTATTGAGTTAATTGTGACGGTGAGGTGACGGACAGCTCCGTCATCTCCCGCGTTTCCTGATTTCCCATGGTTCATGAACTCACCCCGGACTCCTTCATTTGTCTTGTCTCTAATCATCACTCATACCAGGTCCCAATTAAGTCATCAGTATGTGTTTAAATGTTTCTCCTCTGCTCCCCTCATTTGTCGGTCATTGTTCCATGTCTACGTTTGTCCAAGTACTGTACGTGGTGAGTGTTTCCTTTTGATTTGTACCCTTTGTTTTCTTTTTGTTAGTGGTAGTGCTCGATGTTTTTTTCAATTAAAATTCACAACATCGACTGCCACTCTGCCTGCGCCTGGTTCCTTCGTTTCCACCACTACACCTCACATGACACTAATTGGCTTCCATCTGTGATCAGTTGTAGTGACTTTAAATTGTTCAGAATGAATGCAGTTCATAGAGGTCTCTACAGCTTAGTAGTGCAATTCAAAGCAAAGAATCCACGATAGGCAGAAAGGTACATTCAAATGATCTATGTGATAAAGTTTTGGAAAGGCACTGGTCAGGTTGTGCATATAAACACATTTTAAAAGACTTTGTCTAGCCCTTTGAGCACAGTGAAGACCACAGTTAAGGAGGATTATATAGACAGGAAGGAGGTTAATTCCATTAAGTTCATTCCTGGGTTTGATCTGGTATAAGAGGTTAATTCCCCATTTTGAAAAACTAGCTGTGCCCCTGACTGGCCATACACAGAAGTCTGGGTCCTCATGTTCACGCTGGGCAGTGGAGTGTGAACGAGCCTTTGCTGACCTGTATCAGCCAAGCCCCTGTGTTACAGACACTAGATTTCCATAAGAACGTCCAGTTTCAAGTCAGTGTGGTGGGTGTAGGATTGAGGGCTGTCTTCGCTCAGGGAGGGCTTGACCAGGAGAAGCCGGTCTTGTTCATCAGTGGAAAGCTCTTTGACCAGGAGAAGAGGTGGGTTACGAACCCCGTGGCTCTAGAAGCCTACAGTAGGGTGGATGGTAACATGAATTTCATGCAAATTGTAATAGTGTAAAGGAACAGTGAGAACAAAAGACACAGAAACCCAATGTTACCGTCAAACACAAAACTTCTATTATAAACACACGGAAAACCATGTGGGGAAAGGGGCTGAGCTGGACCCAAGGAATGAAATAATAAAGTCAAAAACCCCTAAACCGCACTTGCCTGCCAAAAGAACCGCTTAGCTCTCTACTAACCAATACAAAAATATAGTGGGTGTGTGACGGTGAGGTGACGGACAGCTCTGTCATCTCCCGCTATTCCCAGTTTCCTGTTTTTCACGAACACATCCCGGACTTGTCATGTGTCTTGTCTCTGATCATCACTCACACCAGGTCCCAATCCAGTCATTAGTATGTGTTTAAATGTTGCTCCTCTGCTCCCCTCATTGGTCGGTCATTGTTGCACGTCAGTGGTGAGTGGTTTTCGTTTTGTTTTGGTTTGTGTGGTTATTTACTTTATTTTCAATTAAAATACCACATCGACCACCACTCTGCCTGCGCCACTACACTCATCATGACAGGGTGGTCCGCTCAGGTCTAACTAGTGTTTTAGACAGTTTTCCTACAGGTTGTGTATGCCCAAGGGTGACTTGTTAAGGATCCCCTTTTCCCAGGTACAAACAAACAGCTTAAACAGGGACCAAACAGCAAACAAGTGACTAGACAAAAGGCAACAAAACACCACAGCAGTACATATTCACATGAAACAGGACAGAGTGAGATGTATGCGCTAAGACTATGTGGTGTATGATAGAACACAAAGCTCCGAAGGACTGTTCAGTTTTCCACGCTCCACTGTTTCGAGTGTACCAGAAGCACGTTTCAAAGTACAACACCACGTGACCAATGATGTTCGAAGCTTCAAACATCAAAAAATCACCTTCAAGTTCTAACCGGGTACCAACAGGTGTTGTTTTTGGATTGGCTGTTTTGAAAGTGTGCATAAAAGGTTAATGAAATCCGGCCACTTTGAGGGTTGGCAATAGGAGTTAGGGTTAGGAGTTGAGACACGCATGCAAATGGAAATTAGAGAGGTTTTGAAAAAGCAAGACAGTCAAGAGAGCCATAGAGCTGGTTTTTTGATAGTACTCATAGAACAGTAATTTGAGAGTCATTCAAGAGAATAATTTTGTGTGGTTTAGCTATTATTTGAGAGTCATATAAAAGAGTAGTTAATTTTGAGAAGTAGACAAGATAATTATTAAGTGTTGCTTAGTTACATTCTTGGAAAGGGTAGTAAGATTGTGTATTAGAGAGCAATGGAAAATGTGTACAACAGTGTTCATTTCGTAAACAAAAATAGTGATGAAAATATTCGTTAAATATCTATTTTTCAGTGGCAGTTAATGAGGCAATAACTGACTGAATAGAAACATAAAAAAACAAAAAATAATTTTGTTTGACAAAAAGGAGACTAGACAATTTTTGACTTTGTGACAATAGTCTTATTTAACCACCATGTTGGAAAGGAGGATTTTGGAAAGACAGGTTCTCAGTGTTTTTTTTTCAAGATGTTTTTTCAGATGTCATCAAAAGACTTTCGAAAGCCCATCATCCCTATATATACGCACAGGCATAGACCGTGGTGTGATGCCTGGAGACGTGGGTATACCCTAATTTTTTAACTATCAAAACATTTTTGAATCTTCTGTTCTCCCCTCATTCTTACATTTCTTAAAATCTGATATTTCCATCCATGTCAGTTAAACAATTTGAACAACAACGCGTGTGCAATATGCATTTTCCACTGGCTTAATACAGCTCCGGAAAAAATGAAGAGACCACTGCACCTTTTTCTTTCCTTCCCAAAAAAGTCGAAAAAAGGAAGGTTTTGAGTGAGGAACAGAAGGGTTAAAATTAAGAGACCACTTCAAATTAAATGCTTCTGTTCCTCACTCAAAACTTTCCTTTTCAACTTTTTTGGAAAGGAAAGAAAAAGGTGCAGTGGTCAAATTTTTTTTCCGGACCTGTACATTTCGGACATTTCACGCTTCCATAATGTGCACAAGGCTGCACTTACAATACATTAATATGTCTAAATGTAGGCAATATCAACATTGTAAGCGAAACACTATGATATGTCCCATTAGCCTTATTTGATATGGTGATAAATTTAGGCAACTATAGGTTGATGAGGCAATAACTGTGATTGGACTAAATCATAAGGGCACCCGAAGTGTCCTATCCAATTTTCCAGCCTGTCCAGATGTGTTTTGTGATCTACAATGTCAAATGCTGCACTGAGATCTAATAGAACCGGAACTGTTATTTTATCAGACTCAGTATTCAGCCGTATATCGTTTAAAACTTTTATTAGAGGTTGTTATCCATGCAGGTACCCTGTATGTGCGTTTGTGGTTTTCCCCTCCTGACATCTCCACAGGTGTCCCTTAGTTCCTGATTGAGCTCGCTGGTGTGTCCCACCTGGCAGTCATGAGTGCATCACCTGACTGCTGAGGTGGACCAATCAGTGGACTCTCCTCCTAATTGCACCACCTGTTCCTTTTTCCATTACCCAATCACATCACACCCCCCGGTTTAAAAACCCTGTCAGTTGGTTCTCCCAGAGAGACTCTTTATGCTTTATCCCACACAAGTAGACATAGACACAAACTCAAGGACAGGTGGTGCAACGTAACACACCGTGGAAAGACTGGGCAGAAGTGAGGCTGGTGCAGCAGGCCTACCGGATGGGTGTCTAAAGATGCCGTCGGCGCCGGCTGCACAGCCGGCTGTCACCCAGGTTTGTTTCTCAGCCTCGGCGACAGAGGTCTGCAGTTCACGGATATGGTCGGCAGTGTAACCTGGACACAAATTGACATGTTTAGTAGCAGAACGGGTTACGGCAGCAATTAAAGGCATTTGCGCAGCCTCTTTTGCCGCTTTGTCGGCCATGGAGTTACCTACGGACTCCCTGTCGTTGCCACCTGTATGCGCGGGGCATTTAATTATGGCTAGCTGCGAGGGCTGCATAATGGCACTGAGCAAATCACTGACCTGTGAAGAGTTAGTGATACGTGTACCAGTTGAGGTTAAAAACCCCCGGCGCATCCAGAGGATGCCAAAATCACTGGCTACTCCGGTGGCATACCTGGAATCACTATAGATGTTCACTGATTTCTGGGAAGCGAGAACACAAGCTCTAGTTAGTGCAACAAGTTCAGCTTTCTGAGCAGAGAAATCGTGAGGCAATCTACCTTGTTCAATGACACCCTGTTTGATCGAGATGACGGCATACCCTGACTGTAGACCAGACCCATCGGCCATCCTTGTTGAGGAACCATCCACAAAGAACTCCAGTTCGGCGCCTGGGAGAGGAGTATCCTGGAGGTCAGGGCGGGGTTTAGTTTCTGTGGCGATGTAGTCAAGGCAAGAGTGGTGTTCTTCTCCATCTTCTTCTGTGGCCATGCAGGCTGCTGGGTTGACCGTGTTGTATCGTTTGATGGTGACATTTGGAGCTGTTAAAAGAATCTCATATCCGGATAGCCTCTGGGCTGTCATGTGTTGTGTTCTTGGTTCGAGTAAGGCCGCAACGTTGTGGGTGACATGCAGGGTAATCTGACCCCCCTGGATCAGACCTGCTGAAGTCTTCAGTGCGAATGCTGCTGCTACCAGGCCCTAATCACAGGTGGGCATTCCTCTCTCCACGGGGTCGAGTCTGTGGCTGTACCATGCGATCAGACGGTTGGCTCCATTGTGTTTCTGGATCAGGACTGCATTTGCAAACCCCTTCTTTTCTGCTGCGTAGAGGTCAAACAGTTTGATGTAGTCTGGCAATCCCAAGGCTGGAGCATGCTGTAGAGCCAGTTTCAGTTCAGTGAAGGCGCTCAGAGCGTCATCATGCCAGCTTGCTGTCATCCACGGCCAGTTCGCGAAGTGTGTGAGACAACCTGGCATACTCTGGGATCCACATCCTGCAGTACCCCGTCATTCCCAGGAACGTTGCCAACTCCTTCTGTGTCCTGGGCTGTGGGCAGGCAGAGATAGCAGCTACACGGTTTGTAGAGAGACGTTTCTAACCCCCCGCCAGTACGTGACCCAGGTACATTACCCGCTGTCGGACCAGCTGTGCTTTGGTCCTTGAGACTTTGTGGCCCTTTCTCTCCAACGCTTGTAGAAGGGTAATGGTGTCCTGGATGCAGGTCTCCTCGGAAGGTGATGTAAGTAGGAGGTCGCCAACATACTGTATCAGGGTGCTTCCCCCTTTCAAACAGACATCGGCCAGGTCTGCAGCCAGCACCCTGTTGAAAATAGATGGAGACTCACAGTAGCCTTGGGGCAGTCTGGTGTAGGTGTACTGTTGGCCCCGGTAGGTGAAGGCAAAGTATGGCTGTGAATCTGGGTGCAGAGGAATAGAGAAGAAGGCTGAACACAGGTCAATGACGGTGTACCACTTTGTGTCTGTTGGAATGGAAGACAGAATGGTGGCAGGGTTAGGTACCACTGGGAACTCAGCCTGTACCACATCATTTAGAGGTCGTAGATCCTGAACCATTCGATACTTCCCTGTGCCCACTATCTTCCCTGGCAGGAGGGGAGTGTTGTATGGGCTGATGATTGGGATGAGCACATCTTGACGCCGCAAGTCTTCAAAGGTGGGTTCGATTCCTGCCTCACCTTCAGGTGATATCCAGTACTGTCGCACTCGAGGGCCGTCCATGTCGGGTTTCAGAATGATGCGGACACTTGGAGCAGAGCGGATAAGTCCCACGTCGTTTGGTCCTGTCGACCAGACATCCCCCTTCAGAGCATCTTCGATGATTTTTTCCACTTCAGGCCGTGTTTCTGAAACCAAACACTGTGTAGAGACCAGGTGCTTCTCATAAATTGCAGAATCAACTGTGCTAACAACACATCGGTATACTGACATTTCTTCATGAACTGTAGTTTCCCATTGTGTATTTGGCATGGGTGACCATGTTGTCAAGTTGTCAAGTGTTTTCAGCATTTTTCCCACGTCTGCTGCCTTGTAGGCCCCTTTGGTGACTGCCAGGGTAATGTGTGGATGCCTTAGTGGATCAGGGAAATACCTTGCCTGCTGCTCAGGGTTGAGAGAGACTGTTGCTCCAATACCTTGTTCGCCGATGTATAAGTGGGATGTGGTGATGATGGTGCTCCTTCCGAGCCAGCCTTCTGCTGTTTCTGCGTACAGGTTCTGTAAAGATTCATGGTCGTACAAAAGAGTCATGTGTAAACTTTTGAGGTTAAAGTGGAATTGGGAGGACATACCCTTCAGTGGTGGTCGGTCCAACAGTGACTCCGCAGTCCGTCGTAGGGCATTGCGGTCTGCAAGTTGTAGCCAATAGACTGTGTCGGAGACAGATGCTTGTACACACATGATCACTCGGTCAGTTGAGATTCCTGGAAATTAGCAGATTAGCCCAGTTGGACAGCAGTGAATTGTAGCATTTAGTTTGCATAAGAGAGCCCTTCCCATCAAATTCACTGGTATTTTTGAGCAGTATAGGAATTCCTGTTCAATGGATTTTGCCAGCCAATTCAACGTTCAAAGGTTTTGTGATTCTGTTAATAGTAGCAGGCCTGCTGAAGCCTCTTGCCACCTGTGTTTTGGATGATAAGGGAAATGTTGGTGTTTCCCAACCAACACAGGAAGAAGTGGCTCCTGTGTCAATCAGAAATGTCACTGGCTTGTCATCTATTATTAGTTATATTCTGGGTTCGTGTTTCGGTTGTCTGGTGGTGACGGAGGCAGATTGTGTTAAAGTGTCGTGTGAAAGTAAGTTGTCGGACGGATCCCCCAGACACCGTCAATGCGAACCATAAAAATGATTCCATTCCTCAGGTTCTGCCATAAACTGTCCCTGTACAGGAGGTTGTGGTGCTCCTCCACCTGTGTATCGTGTAAGAGCGGTTGACTGACCTGCAGGGCAATCCCTGATCCAATGGCCGCTGTTCCCGCACCGGTGGCACGGTCGGTTTGGGCCCGGTGAGTTCATGTTGTAGGCCCTTCCTCTGCCCCTGTTGACCCAGTTACCTCTACCTCTGTATTGTTGATCAGGATAATGTTGGTTCTGTGCCCATTGACCTGGCTGGATCCTTGGGTTCTGGAAATTTTGTACTGGTGGCTGCTGGTAGCTTATCATGGGCTGCGGAGGCTGCTGGTATAACTGCTGGTATAACTGCTGGTATAACTGCTGGTATGACTGCTGGTATGACTGCTGGGGTTGCCAATGCCGTTGCTCATGCGCGTGGTTATCAGGGCCCAGTCCGGTTCCTGATTTCCAGGCTTTTCTTTTTCTGGCTATGTAGTCGACCAGGGGCTCATCAGGGTTCATAATATAGCTTCGTACCTTTTCCATGCTGTATTTCTGAGGGAAGAGATCTCTCAAAGTTTTACGTAGGGTGTCCATCTGGTTGCCGGCGTCTCGTTCATGTGTTTGCATGGTTTCCAGGTCGCTGTGTGCCGCCACCTTCTCCCATTCAGCACCTAGTAGGGCCCTGGCCAGGGGAACAATGTCTTCTGAACTCAGAATCATACCATCAATTTTGTTATTTACCTCTTTTATCCATGATTCGATGATATCGTGGACAGAGGGGAGGTCAGCAGCCATGGCTTTTAGATCTTTCAGGCCCCATGGTCGATGAACGGCTGTTGGTCTTCCTGTTGCTGTTGGAAAAGATATTAGAGGTGCAAGGATTTACTCCTCATCTGCTTCCCTGAAACCTGTGGACTGAACATGTTGTGAGACCAAATTCAATTTAGATTTTACCAACTTCTTTGGGCGCGCACCGAGGACAGATTGAGGTAAACGCTGTGGGTTGGGATTGTAACCCTTGTTTGACCGCTCACTCACCCGCGTTCCAGTTGATCTGGCTGCTGGCTGCGGAAGGGTGGTATCTCTGCCTGATGCGAGCCCCACCCCGGCGGCTGGTGTACTTTCTAGTATTTTGTAACAATGTTCTCGGAGCTTGTGATGTGATTGCTTTGGGGTCAGTTCCATTAGGTCTTCGTCTGAGTCTCCCATGCAGCTGGCAGAGGAAAGTTTCCTGGGTTTGTCGTGTGCTTGTTCAGGGGCAAACCGTATGAGTTCTTGATCCGGGGTATCCATGGGAATGGGGGAGTCGTCTTTGGCTGTAGGCGTCGCTGGTGGAGGCGGATTGCTTATGGCGGAGGGTGTGGTGCTCTGGGCTGGTATGCTGATGTCCGGGGTCTGGCTGCCCTCTGTGACTCCCAAGGCTAATGCTGCACAGGCTAGTTAATCCTCTGGGGATAACATAGCTGCCTGTGTTTTAGCCTTTTTAGCTTCTTCCCTCCATACTGCAATGGGCAGCCACATCTTCCCGGTTTTTATTTTGTTGAGCAGGCCCTTTTCATGACTTCTGCGAGATATTGCTCCATGGACCTCAGTCAATATTATAGGATCAAAAGTACCTTGCGGTGGGAAAGGGTTAACGCTGAATTTTGTCATCTCACACCATTCTGGAATGAATGCAACCGCCTCCTTACCATGGAGTTTCAGCATGTATTCGGCCGGGGTCTCGGCTCTCTTCTCAGTTTTCTCCGGCTGGGCGTCCGTCTTTATTGTATCTTGGGCTTCCATTTCTTGAACA
Organism: Esox masquinongy; assembly: GCA_016801175.1. Taxonomy (NCBI): domain Eukaryota; kingdom Metazoa; phylum Chordata; class Actinopteri; order Esociformes; family Esocidae; genus Esox; species Esox masquinongy. The sequence continues at coordinate 25,999 of JACXGI010007211.1, forward strand.
AAATTAGAACTTACAGGTTTAATTTAATTTATTTATATATATTTCTTCTTTCAATTTTTTGTTTATTTATTTATTTATTTTTTGTGACGTTTAGATTTCTCTACTCAGGAAGTGACCGGCACGTCCCTACCTATGTGTTTAGTTTAAATAATTATTAGTTACTTGACTCATATATTGGTGAATAATTTGCAATAAATCAGGTTTGTCTGTCCAAACGGCTATACCGTTTTGATAAATTACAGAACAAGTGTCTGTTTGTATTTAATCTGGGTGGTCTGAGTGTACCCTTTGTATCTCAAAGATATAGGAAAAATCCCCCCCCCCCCGTGTGGCCCAGGAACAACTTCTAATCTAATAGAAATCCACTCTAGCGCCGTGTTCTAATGGCTGGATAAATCTGAGAGCTAGTGACAAAGACTGTATAATCCAAGACTAGTTGTGATAAATAAAAATAACTTTTACCTATGATCCGATATAAGAAACATTATCCTTCATAACTCATAAAACCCAAAACAAATGTGTAAAAATAGGAAAAATAAAAGTGATCTGTGTCTGAGTGAAAATCACCAGCAGATGTGGCGTAAGTATGGCAATTGCCTCCCCGGTGTTTACTTGGAGATTACAGGAAACTCTAAAAATGTAAAACATACCCAATACAGCACTCTATTATAGTCAATGTGTTTGTCGTCTATGCTGAACCTTCTCCAAATAGCCACCAGGTGGCGCCAGAGAAGAATAGAGAGCCGTGACGTGAGTTAAATGTCCTGCTATACCATTACTAGCCCAAATGGGTTATGTCTATAATAATTATTAACATGTACCTTTTGCTATAATTTTCATAAGAACACAGATCATGACATACGAAAACCGTAGAGGTGCAATAGTAAGGAACGCTACCCAATCATACATTTTATTGAGTACGCATTCTCGTTTACACACACATTCAGTCCCCAACTGCGCATATACCAAACTTCGGCTCACTTGCTCACACACAAACACTCATTCAAGGTCGACCATTCATACTTCTGTTAACAGTGTAGAGATCTTAGTTCCCTCACCTAATGTTCTTAGGTATCCTCAACTTAGGGTTTCTTGGATATGGTCCCTTACCTAATGTTCTTGGGTATCCTCAACATAGGGTCTCTTGGATAATCTATTTCGAATTATTAATTTACCCTAATTTAGGACCGGCCTTGGTTTAGCACATAGGGGTTCGTCAACCACTGCTATTGCAACCCACCAAGGGGGGTAATGTGACCCAATTAGGTTGCTTCTCACACCTATCTTATCGCTTGCAAGGGGACTCTAACCACCTCTGCTAGGGGACACTAACCCCACACGTGGCAGTTGATAACCAGTCAGCTAGCTCCCTCACTTTAAGTTCTTAGTTTAAACTCTCAGAATGGTCAAATTAGTTATTCATTCCCTCACATACAACGGATCTTGGGAACCCCGAATTGGCTATACTATATTGTTTTAGGAGTTCTCTTTAAAAATCATGGGAGTTCTCTTTAATAATCATACTTTGTTCTTAAATATTCAGTTTCATCCTTTTTTTTTGTTCTTTTTGTTTAACTTCTTATCGAAGGACTTTCTATATTTTCTTTAGTGCATAAAATTATGATAATGAAACATCAATACATCACAAAATTATGATAATGAAACATCAATACAACATGTACCATCAATGATCAACTGTTATTTTATATGTAACAAATCGGACTTCGTCACTCCCGGCTCCGTTGTAAACAATTCAACACTCAAAACAGACTGATATGAACTATTGCGAATTTTGTCAAGTAGGTTTCGCTTACCTATTTTATGATGCCGGCAGTTCAGTCAGCTGGAGAGAGTTGAAAAGCAAACACCGTCGTCTTGAAGATATTGAAGTCCCATCTGGGGTGCCACATTGTGGATGATGGAAAATGTTCGCGATTTATTAAAATAAAGACTTCTCAGAGTCTGGTATAACAGTTGATTATTTCAAGTTTAATTACCTGGATCCAACCGTCACAACATCAACAGAGCATGAGTACAGAGACTAGCAGAGTAACGTCATGACAGATTGTTCTGATTATGCATTTCAAGTTTCGAGCTTATATTCACTTCCAACAGTACAGATGACAGAATTAGCATTTGCAGAATGTACATACAAGGGATAGTCGCCACTATGGTGTAGTCTAAAAATGCAAGGTTGCACTCAGATGGCTCCAAGAGGCACAGAGAATCATAGAATGTCGGCTGCCCAGACGACCCGGTCAAAGGCTGACATATATCAATCTGGACAGTTACTATATGGAGACTTTAAGTTAACCATGCTCTTCCCAATAAGGAATAGAGCCCTGTTCACCTGTAGGATGTAAGTAATAACAACCCCCTGCTGTTCAAGAGCTTCCTCCTAGAGAACAGTTTCTTATGGAGGTTTTATAACTAGCAGAGGCCTGTTCCTTTTATTGCTAAGAGGGGAGCCAAGGCCCTGTGCAGCCGACATTCCATTCATCCCTGTCCCTGAATACAGATACTGGCCTTATAAGTTGGAGACAGAGGGAGAAAGACAAGTGTTTCAGTACATGAGTAATTGATAAAGCATGCAGTGTACAAAACTTATAATAAGGTAATGAATAAATAAGAATGACAATAAATTGATTTTCCACAATGACAAAAAGAGTACAAGTACAGAGACCAACACAGAGTAAGTCATGACAGATGTCTGATTATGCATTTCAAGTTTCAAGCGTATATTCTCTTCCAACAGTACAGATGACGGAATTAGCATTTGCAGAATGTACATACAAGGAAAAGTAGCCACTATGAGATAGTTTAAAAATGCAAGGTTGCACTCAGATGGCTCCAGGAGGTACAGAATATCATAGAATGTCAGTTGACCAGACAACCGGGTCAAAGACTGAGCTATATCAATCTGGACAGTTACTATATGGGGACTTAAGTTAACTATGCTCTTCCCAATAAGGAATAGAGCTCTGTTCACCTGTAGGATGTAAGTAATAATAACACCCTGCTGTTCAAGAGCTTCCTCCTAGAGAACAGTTTCTTGTGCGGTTTTATGGCACAGGCAGCTTGCTTTGTATTTTTGCTTATATATTCTTCTTAACTCTCACTACTATTCTCTCTACTCTCACTACTATTGTTCAGGATGACGCTGTGTTGCTCGGTGTATTTGGCAAATAAACGTTGAAACTTGTAACATCGCTTGGAATTCTAACGTGATTTTTCGCCAATGGGAGGGAGGCGGGGGCAGGAAAGATCCACGTGGGGATTTGTAGTAGAGCGAATTATGCTACAGCACTTATATTATTGTGAGGCTGTGAGCAGACTGTCAATCAATGCATTTAGGAAAGTAGCGACCATAAATGCACTAAAACGAAGTCGCTTGTCCGATTTTCTTAACAAGCGACCAAACCTTTTAAAACAAGCCCAAAAAATGCAACCCACGACCCGTGATTATTTCAAGCGACTTAAAAAAAAAAAATGCCCAAAGTGGCGTATTATAAGTGGACTTGGCAACTCTGCTTCTGTTCCTCCACATTGGTGCGTAATCACCTCTTAAAGGCACAGCGCTAAGCGAGCTGGGGAGAGACACCTGATGACGGACCCGTCACATTGTGTCGAGACAACATGTGGAAGCTTTAATATGTCAATTGTATTAAATTGCGACATAATAACCAAGTTATGTCCTGGTGGTCGTGGTGACGGTACAGTGTCCTTGTTAGACTGTGTAGCTCTGATGGTCCGTCTAATACTTTTAATTTTTTTCACTAAAGAAACGTGCAAATTCATTACATTTCACAGTGGACATGAGTTCTGATGCTATCTGATTTAGGGGGTTTGTAAGCTTGTCGACCTTGGCAAATAGAGGGTGGGTATTGTTGATGATTAGTCTGGTGCTAAGTACTAACCTGGTACTGATGATTAGCCTGGTGCTAAGGACTAGTCTGGTGCTGAGGTCTTGCCAGCTTCAAACAGTGCTGAACTGAGCACACCTGTCTTCTGTGCTTGACTGGGTCTCTGTCCAATGTGCTGAACGGCCACACCTTTCTCCACTAACCTGCTCTCCTTCACAGCAACACTGCCTTACCTGTTCTCGGTTCAGTTAATTGGTCTATTCCTTTCACCTGTGTTTAGCCCAACCAGTTTCTGTTCTCCTTGTTAGTCTGTGTATTTAGTTCAGCTGTTTTCTCCCTGTCCTTGTCAATCATTGTGTACGTGATTTGTGTTCCTGACTCCTGATGGTTTTGTTTTTCCCATTTGTTTTCTGCGCTTTCCTCCGTCTCCTTCCTTTGGATCGTGACAACAAGTGTCGGGAAAAGCAATTTTATTATCGCTATGAGCGGTAGTGCGGCCCACTCACCAGGCACCATTCCTGCTAAAGAAAAAGAGAAACTTTAAGGTCAACCCAAGGTAATGACAGCACTGTGATACAGTTTTAGTGGATAACCTAAACTGACATTTATTAATTAACTTCTTATATATTTTCATGTTCTTTCATTTGAGACAAATAGCACTCTCAAACAAAACTAAAACACACTGACATTCAGGGCACTGCACAACATCGCACTGCCAGCAGCATGATTCATCATGAAAGCTGATGGCATGTGAACAAACTGGAATATTACTGCATTTCCTCATGAAGGGCAGAACTGAATACACCACACGTGATAACAGTAGGTCCATTATTGTATGTAAACAAACACTATAAAGGGGAGAAGTTGCAGTGTGTAAGAAACAGAGAGGTGGAGCGAGACACGTAGAAGGAAAAGTGACAAATAGAAGGTGACAATGACACAGCTTATGAAGAGACACTAGTTGGAATTTTAGTAAGAAGGTAAGACTAAATATTTAAAATGTTATTTTATTGTAACCTTTATTATACTTTTGTGTTACCAGGAAAGTAAAATAAGAGCAAATGCTTATTTACAATAAGACATGAGGCAGTAGGATCAGACCCTAGTTGTGGAAAAATAATAACAATTGTAATAAATGACAGTCTGGGTTTGAGTGGGACAAAGGGCACTCCCAATAGAAAGAAACAAATACACATTTACACACAAAAACACACTAAAAAACATCAACTGAATATCTCAGGCAGTATGATGATGATGATCAGGAGAGTTATGTTCTGGGAAATCTTACTGCATTTTCCTTATTAACCAACAGAAACACATATTATGAAACATTTATATTTTATTATTGGCTAACTAACTTTTTAAAAGGGAACATTGTCAGTAGAACAGTATTTTGGGGGGGGGGGCTTTTTCAGTACTCTTACATAATTATTAGTGTCTAGAGTTGTTTTGGAAATAATTATACACCACGTCAGTATTTGAAATTTTGTGTCAGGAAAGTTCAATCCACGATTTAACTGTTTAACTCCCTGAATGTAAGTACCCGATATCTGGGGTAGCTCTGTTATTTAATTAAATGCAGTCTTATACGAGAACGGTAGGCCCTATCTGGGTATCCAGGATGTTTGCTGAAGGCTGAGAGTCTTGTCTTTCCAGTGGTGTCTTCCGATCTTGGTGTGACTCACTAGCATAGAAATCTACCATGTTGTTATGACACACAACCTATTACAGGATAAAAAAAAATGCAACATATTCAGGACAATGGAATTATATACGTATGTCACAATCCCTACAACGCAACTCAAGTTGACCAGCCAACTCTTCATCATCATCATCCATTTCTATTTCTGTGACTGAACAATATAATTCCTAATTTGCCCTGTTTGGAAAATTTAATAGAAGTTTTGTAGGAATTTTCAGTTCTTACTGTCCTACAAATACGTCATGCGGAAGTACATGAATACACCGCGCCGCACCGTGAGGTTATACAAGACAGACGGATGCTCCACAGACAGTTCAAGCTTGAGAATTAGCAGATATGGACGTAAGCTTCTGTGTTTAAGAAGTTAATATCTATTTTTTAGTTTACCTGTATAATTTGTATCTTCTAAATTCTGGAAGAACAATACTGAAAGTTATTATTTTATATTACTTTTACTGCCCACTGGCGTCTCACCTGTTAGCCATAGACTATCGTGTTCGGTAATGGCCATGTGGGAAAGGCTAGGCTGCCTTGTGATATTTCTTTATAATGGTCTTTGATATTCATTTTATATGCAGGTCTCACTATGACAAAAACCTGCACTGCTACTGTTTTGCAAAACATTCAGAGCTATAATTGCAAGAAATAATTTCATATACAGTGCTTGATGTTCCGATGGAGAATGATGGAATGTGTATTTGTTACCGGCATTAGCATGTTAGAATATTAGCATGCCAAGCTTTGTTTTTACTGTACTTTTACAAACTGTAATCATAGCAAGTTGATCTTCTGTATTGTTATTCTATTCCCTATATTATCAATATCAATACCTTCAGTGTTGTATCAGTTAAAGTTTGTAAAAGTACAAAGTTAAAGTATTTGGCTCTGTTATGAACTCTCCGGTAAAGGGAGTTCATAGCAAACCAATGACCTCTAATTGATCATTTTACTTTAACTTTTTCCTTCCGTTAAATATGGCATATATGGCATAAATATGGCATCCAAGGGCTTGATTGTTAACTGAAGGTGTGTGTTTTTATTATTTTTTTGTAAGTTGTGGGTGAAAATAAGAACTTAAAATATGGCAGTAGAAGTCTGTGGGAGGAGTGTGGAGGGATTGCCTCATGACACTGCATAACCACCTTATAAGACCACCTAGTAGGTCAGAAAAATAACAACTAAAAGAATAATACAAATTAGACATTTTTAGTTTACAGTCTGCAGCCCAAGTTGTTGTCCTTGTCAATGTGACCACTCCATCTGTAAGTAACACACACATCGTTCATACATACAATAACAACAAGTGACCTAAAAAAAATTATCCAGCTGGGAATTTAGTTCCATGGTTGTTGAAATCACCCTTGTCTTCTATCTGTAGGATGAGAAATGGAGCATCAAAGAGATTGGTGGTCATTTTCCCCCTGGAGAGGCTTCTGTCGGTCCTGGCGTTACGAACCAGGCTTCACCTCATAGTGGACCGACCAAGTAAGAATATGTTTTCCAAAAATGTACCTCAACCCTAACTCCTATCCTAGCTCCTGCATGGTTAGTTTATGCATCTATAAACCATTTAAAAAAGCTTGAATCATGTTTATGTTTCTTATGTTTTTGTAGTTCCGAGGATAGCAATCAGGATGGAGAGGAACCCATGGAGGTAAAGTTGCTTGTTTAATATTTTTATCAACTGATCATCCCAAATGGAGTCTAATAACATAAAAAAAGAAAAACGTTCTGCTTTTACTAGAACTCTATCACCACTAAGCTATAAGCAGTGGTTTGGAGCCATTTTAATCTAACAAAATGCCTGTATTCTGCTTGTCTTAATATATATTTCTATTTTCCTCAGTGGCAGAGTGAGGATGACCACCAGGCACCTCCTTTAGGAAAGAGGAGGTACAACAATGTCAAGAAATCTCTGATCAGTATATCAGTCAAAATCACATTTATTTTTACATCAGAATTTGTCAAAGTGCTTAAACAGATATCCAGCCTGAAACCCCAAAGAGCAAGCAAAAACAGGAAAAACGTTTTTTACATTTTATTTGTAAAGGGAAAACCTCCTTTATAGTGGTGCGCTGTGTTACAACAATAAAAAAGATAAACCTATACAAAATACAGATTTAAAGCAGATTTGAAAACACATTAAGAATAGCAAACACAATTCACTGTAAAATTGTCATTAAACTGGTTTACTGCGTTTTGGGCCCAGTGGCCTTTAACTACAGGTCTTGCTGCAGAACATTCTCAGTAGTACTAACCAATGCTGTGAGCGTATTTGATTGGTTCTATGCCTCCAATTCAATTATGCTTTAGTAATGGCTCCAACATTTTAGCAAAACAAGACAGTTTTGAGATAGGTTGATAATTATCAAGGATAGTATTGTACCCACCTTTATATAGTGGGAGCAAGTGCTGATTTCCAAATCTTAAGAATGAACCCAACTAATAATGTTAGATTAAACATGTGTACAAGATAAAGATAAACAGAGCTGCCCTAATCAGCAGACAAGTGTCCACTTCACAGTTAAAGGATCTAACAGTTCCTTTTCTGAGAATAGTCTCAGGGGAAATCTTTGACTAATAACTGAGGTTTGCGGCATAAATACCTAAATATTCTAATACTTTAAATCATCAGTAAAGTGTAAAGTGGCTAGTAAAGGAATCAGCATTAGTATTCTTGTTCAGTGATCAAACCCCTCTACAAAGTTTTGATAAAGTAGTGTATGTAGGTTCTTCAATGTTTTTACTGTCTTTCAATATTTGTCTGGATTCCCATTACAAATTCATAAAGTAGTTACAACTGACTAACCTCGCCTGTTAATTCCAATGTACTTCACAATCTGAAGGGTGCCCAATCTTCCTCGGGCGATTATAAGAGTATAAGATCTTTTAGAGCCACATCAATATATTTGCATGTTAAGATGACCAGCAGGTCAATGAATATAGGTATACTTAAGAAGAATCCAGCAGCACAACCAGGTGGACAGGTACAGGGATGACCAGGTGGATAAGGGCAGGGATGACCAGGTGGACAAGGACAGGGAAGACCAGGTGGACAAGGACAGGGACAACCAGGTGGATAAGGACAGGGATGACCAGGTGGACAGGGGCGACCAGGTGGACAAGGACAGGGACGACCAGATTGGCTGTGGTCAGTGATAGCAAAATTAAGATCTGTTTGATGTTGTATGATTAAGAGAGACTTTAATGACCACTTAGCCAACGAATTGCATAGGGTCACAAAAGAAACCATTTAACTCAGCCGTTATAATAGCAAGAATTCACCACTGAATAGATGAGATTTAATTAAAGAGTTAATGGGGAATTTCCCAAACGTCAGCCGCTTAATGTACTAATTACTAATGTTAGCAATAGCACATTTGTGTAATTTAAATACAATGTCTTTTCAACACAATCTAGAATAAAAAAATTGTAATTTTCACAGTAAAATCTGGTAGTATTGTATATTTTATTTGTATTAATCTGTTCATAAAGTACTACAAGCATGAAAAGTCCTCTGTCAAAGTATGTTTATACAAGATAGATCTGTTTAGTTATAAGAAGTACAAACAGTAAATTAAAACAATTTGATTTATTGATTGTTTCTCATTTCTTCTGCAGAGCTCAGGGAATCAACGCCAATGAAGTGGAACCTATGGAGACTAACTGAGACAAAGAAAATAACTAATAAAGATATAAAATCTATTCATGTTGGTGACTTGCCAAGTCTCTCTACTGTGCTTTTATGAATAGAATTGCTAACATTACAAGTTACAATTCACAATATATACTTTTGCTCTCATACATCTTGTGCTTCTATCCCCTACAACTAGGTCCTATGCACTGGGTTTTCTATCTGTATTGTTTCTGGTTTTGGAATTATCCTCTATGAAAATCATAAATCACAACATTCTTGGATTGAACTTCTCAGGACAGTAGCTGTGTTATCCCACAGCATAGACTCTGCTGACAGTCAAACACATGCAATAAGGCTAAGCTATAGGATTGTTTTATTGTTCTATATGAGAGTATTTGGGTAGGATACATCCATGGAATTGTTCTATTGACCTTTATTTTAAGGATAAGCATGGGATACAGAGGAGGTAATCAGGATGCTCTGTGGTAGAGGGGAACTAGTTAAGTAATATGTCATACCTGGTTAGCATGTGTTGTGAGGGAAGGTATCAGTTAATTTTGGGAAATGGATTTTCTATTTAGAACTCCTGTTGACGTCTGTTTGAGATATGGTTCTGTGGTCATACAAAAGAGCAGTTAATTTGAGAAGTAGAAAAGATAATTATTAAGAGTGTTGCTTATCTACGTTCTTGGAAAGGGTAATAGGATTGTGTATTAGAGAGCAATGGAAAACGTGTGTGTATGACAGTGTTCATTTCAACTCATCAACAAAAATAGTGACGAAAATATTCGTTAAATATCTATTTTTCAGTGGCAGTTCACGAGATGATAACTGACTGAATAGAAACAAAAAGACTTCTGAAAGCGCATCATTCCAATATATACGCACAGGTATAGACCGTGGTGTGATGCCTGGAGACGTGGGTATACCCTAATTTGTTAACTATCAAAACATTTTTGAATCTTCTGAACTCCCCTCGTTCTTACATTTCTTAAAAACTGATATTTCCATCCATGTCAATTAAACTGTTCGAACAACAAGGCACGCATTTTCCACTGGCTTAATACAGCTTCGGAAAAAATTTAGAGACCACTGCACCTTTTTCTTTCCTTTCCAAAAAAGTCGAGAAGGAATGTTTATGTTTCTTATGTTCCTCACTCAAAAACTTCCCTTTTGGGGTCAGCAGAGTGGCAGCTGAAATCGTCAGGTATCGTCTTGATCTGCAACACAACCAGGAGGACTTTGGACAGGGACAGCAACGGGTCTTTCAAGCCTGGTACTCCGCAGGTGTGGGCCAAGACCTCATGTCCTCCTAAGTTTAAACAGGAGACTGGGAAAATTTAGGAATTGCATTCCTTAGGTCTACAAGGATTTATAGTGGAGAAGAAGAACTGACCCACCTCCCCCAGCACAATAATATAGCAGTGTAAGACCTTGGGGCTGAGACAGGGGGGTCCAATGACACTGTGACCCTATCCGGGGGAGGCCCCGGACAGGGCCCAACAGGCAGGAAATCAATCCACCCACATTGCCAAGCATCAACCAAAGGGACCCCCACCAACCTCAACCACCCTGAAATGAGGGCCGAGTATTGCCAGCAGAGTACAGGCCAATTGCACCAGTGCGTAACAGAGAGACAACAACAAGCCAGTGACTCCGCCCCCGAATGGCGTTGGAGGGAGGGCATCCCAGTGGCAATGAGAGCCCACCTGGCAAGACAGCAAGGGAGGACAGTATCAAGCCATTCTGGTCACCTTCACGCCCCTGGGCCAGACTACACTTAATCATAGACCATGCTGTAGAGATGAGTCTTTAGTACACACTTGAAAGTTTGCACTGAGTTTGCATTTCTAACCTTAATTGGTAAATCATTCCACAGTAGTGGAGCTCTGTCATGAATGATGATTCATCATCACTGCTGTACTGTGTCTCTAATATTCAATACATCTATCATACTGTTCATACTCCCCATCCTACTCTTTCAAAAATTCCTGCTAGTTTACATTGTTATGTATATTATTGCCATACTTGCTATAGGCCTATCTATAATTTCAATACCACCATCAATATTGCTGCTAGTTTACAGTGCTCTTTCTAAACTGCTGCCAGTGTACAGTGTTGGTGATAGTACGTACCCTAATCTGGTGGTCTTTTCACCAGTCATCTTTGTTTCGCGATCTCTCTTTAAAAACAAATCTGTTATTCCAGGCTCCTAGAAGTCACCTGAAAAGTTCTAAAAATGTTATGCGGATTAGATGTAGTTTGAGGTTAAGTTTAAATGGAATATTTTGACAAGCTTGGGTGTAAAAGAAAACTGTTGGAAACCTATTAAAAAATATTGCCACTTATTATCAGCTGGGTGATTTCCATTGGTTGTTAGTTCCAGGAATTACCCGCCAAATGCGGGGTAGAATTCGGCTGTGGCGTGTAAAGAAGTCAGTCTTACTAGTCACTTTGGTGGGTGGTGTTCTATATATCTATACACAGGGGTTTTCCTGCATTCTGTGATACATTATAATTATGCTAGAGTGTGGTGTGACAATATGCTAATTGTGCTGGGCAGTTGGGGGACATTAATAGACCGCTTTGCATAGCAGAGTGAAAAACTAGATACCATTTAAGGGATAGAATGCTGTAGCTATAGGGTGATTGGCTATGTGGAGAACGAGGAAACTAGAAGACGGCAGTTACTGACAAGACATGTACTGAACAACATACAGGTGCTGGTCATATAATTAGAATATCATCAAAAAGGTGATTTATTTCAGTAATTCCATTCAAAAAGTGAAACTTGGATATTATATTCATTCATTACACACAGACTGATATATTTCAAATGTTTATTTCATTTAATTGTGATGATTAAAACTGACAACTAATGAAAATCCCAAATTCAGTATCTCTGAATATTAGAATATTACTTAAGACCAATACAAAAAAATGATTTTTAGAAATGTTGGCCAACTGAAAAGTATGAACATGAAAAGTATGAGCATGTACAGCACTCAATACTTAGTTGGGGCTCCTTTTGCCTGAATTACTGCAGCAAAGCGGCGTGGCATGGAGTCGATCAGTCTGTGGCACTGCTCAGGTGTTATGAGAGCCCAGGTTGCTCTGATAGTGGCCTTCAGCTCTTCTGCATTGTTGGGTCTGGCGTATCGCATCTTCCTCTTCACAATACCCCATAGATTTTCTATAGGGTTAAGGTCAGGCGAGTTTGCTGGCCAATTAAGAACAGGGATACCATGG
>JACXGI010007212.1:5383-30398 GCA_016801175.1 Esox masquinongy
TGGTGAGGTCGGAAACCTGACTGAAATTTGTCTAAGAGACCGCTTGAGGTCACAAAATTGCTGAGTTGATTGAAGACAACCTTCTCAATGATCTTGGCTATAAAAGGGAGATTTGATACAGGTCTATAGTTGTTCATTATAGATGCATCCAGTGTTCTCTTTTTTAATAGGGGCTTAATGGCAGCTGTTTTTAGAGACAATAACTCAATATAATTTCAAAACACTCCAAAGGGCATAACTCAATATAATTTCAAAACACCCCAAAGGGCATGAAGAACACGTATTCATTTTAGGAACTTTTAAAGAACAGGTTAATTGTAGTACAACTACGAGCAGCTGCTTTCCATCCGACGCTTGCGTGACCTGGTAATGGACACAGCTCAATGCAACACACAGAACCACATCCTTCCTGTTTATACCCAAACGCATCTATTTTTCAGTGATGCTTCTGTCCCAATCTACATTGGTGATTGACGAGCCCTAGTCCTCTATTCATAGTTCACCCTGCGACGCGGTCACTCTTTCCACTCTTTCCTTCTCAGTATCTACCTCAGCAACCATTGCCATAAACCTTCCCCTTGAACCCTCTCTGTGACAGGGTGTATTCCACATCAGATGAAAATTGAACCGAAGCCTGGAAATTAACATTGTTTTCTTATTAAACCCATAGCAGAGCACTATGTTTTAGGAAACCTTTTTTCACGGTACCTAATAAAGCACATGTTAATCCACTGAACTGACAGGTGGCATCACCAAGGACACGTTCCAGAAGGGGCTGTTGTGCTATGACCCCGACACAGACACGTGGAGTCGCCGTGCCGACATGATGGAACTACGTGGCCTCCACTGCATGTGCACGGTGGGCGACCGGCTGTATGTCATGGGAGGGAATCACTTCCGGGGCAGCAGTGATTATGACGACGTTCTGACCTGTGAATTCTACAGCCCTGAGGTGAGACACGGCACAGGCCTGGCTGTTGGAGCCAATCACACGACACGCAACCGCATTACCCAAAAGCACATTCACCCTGTTGCTTAACCGAGTCCTGGCGTCGATATCGTAGTCACAGGCCATGACATTTTAGGAACTTTCCATAGCGAGGCAAATAATGACGATGGGGACAAATAACGCCGGACCAAATGACCTCCGCAGAAGAGCGGAATTCCGAGAATTCCTCGTACGGTTGCCCCAAAATGACCAGTGTTCTCCATCCTTCCCTAGGTGGACCAGTGGACCGCGGTGGCAGCGATGCCAAGGGGCCAGAGTGACGTCGGGGTGGCCGTGTTCAAGGGCCAGATCTACGTGGTGGGGGGCTACTCCTGGAACAGCCGCTGCATGGTGGACATCGTGCAGCGCTACGACCCGGAGAAGGATGAGTGGGACCGGGTCTTCAACGTGCTAGAACCCCTGGGCGGGATCCGGGCCTGCACCATGACCGTTCACCTGCCCGAGGGCTCCGTGGATGACGGACAGATGCAGGACTGCCCACTGGACACCGCCAAGAACTGAGGGACGAGCGCAAGGACATGGCCTTTCCCACTCGGTTTCCAAGGCTGTAAAATGGGAGCATTTGGCGAGCTGTGGGAGAAAGGGGAATGTGTGAAGGAGCGCTTGTCTAATGGGTCCTCCTGAATACTAGGCTACGTTGGCGTCAGCTTTTGGAGTCTTGTTGTGTTATCAAGTTTTGCTTCTGAATATCTTCTTCTTGATGTTTGATGTGGAACACTTAAAAAAAATGAAACTTTCAAGGAGATTGTTAACAAAAAAATGACTGTAGTAAAAAATAAAAATAAGTCACACTGCGAATTCATGCTTTATAAACCACATACACACACACACACACACACACACACACACACACACACACACACACACACAGTCGACAGTCCTCTAACTGGTCAGGTATGTGGAGGGTTTAGTGATGTGGGCGGAATGTAGAGGTCCTTTTCATGTGTTTCAGATGTAGCCTTGACACGGTGACATCATCCTTCAAATTCCAGATAAGACTTCTGAGAGAGGCCCTGAGAGCGGACAGAAGTCTAAAATGTCGGCTGTCACAAAGAGATAGAGGGCTTATATAAACTCAGAAGACCAAAATGATTATTTTGAAACCATCCCATATTGATGTTTGAGCAGATGTGACCTTTGTGTGTATCCATACAGTGCCTTCAGAAAGTGTTCATACTTCTTCAATTTCTTCACACTGGCATTATACATTTCATTTAAAATTGATTCAATATTTTTTGCCATCAGTTGACACACAATACCCCATAAAGACAAAGTGAAAACACATTTTTAGATACTAGAAAAATAGTATCTAAAAATATGTATCTAGAAACATGGGGGAGAGGTTGGTCTGTCTGTTACTGGAGGAGGAGAAAATGAAAATGAAAAACTGATATATGTCATGTTTATAAGTATTCAGACCCTTTGCCATGACATTACAAATTGACCATTAATCATTCTTGAGACTCTTGAACTAATGTCCACCTGTTGCAGATTCAGTTGAGCGGACATTATAAATCCTACGCTTCACAGTGCACGTCAGAGCAAACACCAAGCAATGATGTTCAAGAAACTCTCCGTAGACTGTAGATCTATACTTTTTTTTTTTTGGTTTTAGAAGTATAGATCAACTGTATTGCATCATAGATCTGGGGAAGGATATGCAGGTGCACAGTGGGCTCCTTAGTTGTGAAATGGTTGGAACAACCAAGACTCTTCCTAGAACTGGCTGTCCGGCCAAACGAAGTAGTCATGCAAAAAGGGCCTAATGGCCTCTCTAAAAGAGCTACAGAATTTCTCTTTAAGAATGGCAAACCTGCCAGAAGGACAACCATCTCTGTAGCATTTCATCAATCAGGCCATTATGGTAGATTGACCAGGCAGAAGACAGGCATATGACATGTCGCCTGAAGGACTTTGAGAGTGGAAAAATTAGGAAAAAGGTTAGCTGGTCTGATGAGATCAAAATCAAAATATTAGGCCTGAATACCAAGCTCTACATCTAGCGAAAATAATGGCTAATACCATCCCTACGATGAGGCCTGGTGGTGGGAGCATCATGCTATTGGGATACTTCACTGTGGCAGGGACTGGGAGACTGGGAGGATTGAGGGAAGGATGAACAGAGGAAAATACATAGGGGTATTACTTTTTTCCAATACATTTCTAAAGACATGTTTTTGCTTTGTCATTATGGGGCACTGTGTGTAGCTTGGCGGCAAAATTGATGATTAATTACGTCTATGACACAACAAAATGTGGAGGAAGTTAAGGGCTCTGAGTACCTTCAAAAGGCGATGTCCTTTGCACAGGTTATGAAAAGAGAAAAATCACATCTTCTTTTATTAAAACATTTTTATTGAACAAGTTTAGTATAAACATGTAGGTCCGATATTCCATTCAGATTGGTACTTAATGACAGTTAGACCCTTTCACTCTGCCCCTGCTGATGTGTTCTACCACACCGAGTTATTCACATTGGGAGCATGTAGATAATCTGTGGCCAAGCCTGTCATAATAAACCAGTCACAGCCACTAAATCTACTGCATATTTATTGACTCTATGTTAGTTACCCAACAGTCTTCACCTTGACTTTCAAATCCTCACAGATTGTTTTCCTTGGCTGGTCTGGGGCCAGTAGCCTTGGTGGTTGTCCTTGGCAGATAGTGAGGAATAAAACATCCCTGCCCTCCCTCTGTCCCTTGTGTGTGCCTGCCCCTGGAACTTTACCCCAGAGGGAGAGAGTTACTGTCATTTTCAGCACATACCCTCAGGCTTGTAACAAGTCGTTTTCAGAGAGTGGTCAGTGTTTTGATTGCTCAGCATAGCGAGGGACGTTTTCAGACAGGCTAAAAATTCCAGACCATTGCTCATTTGGAGCTAGCTATAAAAGGGGGCTCTCTGAGAGGGGTAGAAGATTCCTGGACTGGGCCATGTCACTGCAAGGCGAAGTGTGCGTGGTGACTGGAGCTTGCGGGTTCCTGGGGGAGAGGTTGGTCCGTCTGTTACTGGAGGAAGAGAAGTTCACGGAAATCCGACTCCTGGACAAACATGTCCAACCACAAGTCATACAGTCTCTGGAAGGTAAATCTGTTGTTCATGTTTCCATGTCTACTAGAACTGGGGGAAATATGGACCTTTTATACCTTGTTTTCTTTGGCCTGTTTCTTCTCTTTTCTCATGGGTTGGTTGTCAGAGGTCAGAGGCGACACGGTGCTGAGTGTGTTTGAGGGTGACATAAGGGACAGAGAGCTGCTGAGACAGGCCTGTAAGGGAGCGTCGTTGGTCTTCCACACTGCCTCTCTCATCGACGTTACCGGGAAGGTGGACTACAGTGAGCTCCATGGGGTCAACGTCAAAGGTAGGATCAGGTTTTTACCAAAGCTCTGGGTTGGGATTGACCCCGGGCCCTGTTGGTGTACTAATGAATCTGACATGTTCCTCAGGAACTCAGCTCCTTCTGGAGACATGCATACAGGAGAACGTGGGGTCATTCGTTTACACCAGCAGCATTGAGGTGGCCGGCCCCAACGCCAACGGGGATCCGATCGTCAACGGTGATGAAAGCACCCCCTACACGTGCTCCCTAAAGTTGCCCTATAGCAGGACCAAGACGGAGGCCGAGCAGGTCGCCCTGCAAGCCCAGGAGGAGGTGCTCCTGAATGGGGGCCGATTGGCCACGTGCTCCCTCAGACCCATGTACATCTACGGAGAGGGCTGCCGTTTCCTACAGGGCCACATGAGCGACGGTATTCGAAACGGGAATGTGCTGTACCGGACCTCGCGCCCAGAGGCCCGGGTGAACCCCGTGTACGTGGGAAACGTGGCCCTGGCCCACCTGCTGGCTGCCCGCGCCCTGAAAGACCCCCAACGGAGAGCCACCATCGGGGGGAACTTCTACTACATCTCCGACGATACACCCCCTGTCAGCTACTCTGACTTCAACCATGCGGTTTTGTCTCCGCTAGGCTTCAGCATCCAGACGAAGCCCGTCATGCCCATTCCGCTCCTCTATCTCCTCTGTTTCCTCCTGGAGTTGCTGCAGATGCTGCTCCGCCCCTTCAGGCAGTTCACCCCGCCCATAAACCGGCAGCTTCTCACAATGCTGAACACACCCTTCACCTTCTCCTACCGGAGGGCTCAGAGGGACATGGGCTACGTCCCCCGGCACAGCTGGGAGGAGGCACGCAAGCGCACCATGGATTGGATGGCTTCCCAGTTACCGAAGGAGAGAGAGCAGATGAAGGCTAAGTAATAGACTAAACTTATTGCTATCCATCATCTCCAGTCTCAGCGTATTATCCTCATTAATGTGATATGTCAAAGTGTGTATTAAAGTTTTGTGAAAACATCCCTAAAAACTGATTCCTTTTCCGTTTTGTTCCCACTGATGACCACTCTGCCCGGTGCATTTCGTATGAGAAGTGCATGAAAAGCAGACACTCTTCTAAATCCTAAACTCAATAGGCCTACACGTCCTTGACCTAAATCTCCACAGAGGACGATTGTTTTCAGAAACAGAAGTTGAGCTTCATCGGTCAGATTTCAGTGGCGGGTCCATCTTCTCATTAACATTCACTGGTGTAAGGGCAGAAGTGAGAATCTATTGCTTAAGACCGGTGACAGTGACACATCCACACCGGCAGAGAGCCGGCATTAAAACAAACGTCTATTGATCAACTGTGATGTCGTCACTCAGACAATGGCAACCCCCATGCAGATAAACACAGGGTCCTAAACAACTTGCAGACCAACAACTGAGGCAAGAATGTTGCTGTTTTCTCCGGCTTAGTTTACTTTGCAGCTCAGTTTAAATTCAGAACAGGGGCGGAACTTACCACAACCCCTTTGTGCACTATAATCAGATGTTGTAACTATTTCGATGCCAGAGATTGTGAAATAACATATTTTCTTCAACTTAATTCTCTAAAGTAGATTCCTGCCCTGTTTTTGGTTGCTGCTCATCAGCAGGAGATTAACTGGCATTTCTAAAGCAAAACTACAAGACATTGCATACTTAGTGAGAGGCAAAAAAGGTTGTTCAAACTCAGGATTTGAAACACAGTTCAACAACCCAAGCGGCAAAGCCACGG
This sequence comes from Esox masquinongy, assembly GCA_016801175.1. NCBI lineage: Eukaryota > Metazoa > Chordata > Actinopteri > Esociformes > Esocidae > Esox > Esox masquinongy. The sequence continues at coordinate 11,484 of JACXGI010007212.1, forward strand.
ACCAAGTCACCATTTCTGGACAGTTTTTTTCAAGACAATGGGCTGGAAAATGAAAACAGCACAAACTTTTCTCAGTATTCTAGCCTTGTACATAACATCTGCAGGGGGTAAGTACCACTCCTCTCTATTGCACAGTTGTATTGCTCAAACATTATGAAATTAATACACTATTCATTTACGGGCCGTACATGTACACAAACACACTGTTTAAATATCGTCGTTTGTCATTTTTTTGTGGAAAAACTGCATCTGTCTCTGTTGCTATATTGTTGTTGTTTTTGCAGTTGTTGTCCTCAGATTTCTTCTTGAAAATGTGTCCTCTTATTTCAACTGTCAGGGAGGGATGAGGCGCCCAGATCCGAATGTGCCGACTTCAACAACAAGACCTGGCTGGAGTACCGTCAGCATGGCTCTAAGCTACATGTGCAGTACCTGCTGTTCACACGCAAAAACACAGACTGCGCCAGCCTCTTCAGTCAGGAGTCCCTCAACCGAAACACGGACTTCAACTCCTCCCTACCCACCAAGATCATTGTCCATGGATACAGGTGAGGGTGAATAAACTGGCAAGGTAAAGACTATTCATGCTCTCTTTGAGCATGCGAGATAAAGAGAGGAGTTGCGTCGATGGGCACAAGCTGCGAGGGGGTCTACGTAGCTCTAAACCTCATCCACCGTCTTCCTCTCTACCTTCTCGCCCTGGTCCTCAGGGCTCTAGGGAGTAAGCCGTCCTGGGTGAGAGAGCTGGCGAAGGCTCTGCTACAAGCTCAGGATGCCAATGTGGTGGTGGTGGACTGGGTCTATGGGGCCTCCTTCGCTTACAACCTGGTGGTGGAGAATTACAAGGAGGTGGCCATCCAGATCTCTGTACTGATCAACAAGCTGCAGGTCGGCGCCTCCTCACTGGTTCAAGTTTACATTATGATAAATCTTAAATCTGCACTGCACATTTAATTAAAAGTAATGTAAATAAGGAAGATCTGATGTCTATCCCACAGAACCATGGATGCAAACTGGAGTCATTTCACTTCATTGGGGTCAGCCTCGGGGCACACGTGTCTGGGTTTGTGGGGACTCTGTTCAAGGGCGAAATAGGAAGAATCACAGGTGAGCTCTAGGTTCAGGTGAGCTCTAGGTGACCCTTACACAGTCCACAGGGCCCCACTGTCTGTGGAACTAGGCTGCATACTGTAGGGCCAGACAACAGCTGGTCATTACAAAACAGGGCCATCACTCACAGGGCCGTTGCTCATTAAGGTTTGCGATATTCCGATCCTTTCCTTAAATTCCCTGATTTTCCCGAAATCCAGGTAGGAGAATTCCCAAAATCAGGAGGAAATAATAGGCAGATCTAGAATCATCCATGCAGGATTTCTGGAGAACCAGAAATGTTGCACCAGTAATCTCATCTCTGCCAAACGGAGTGAATGAGGCTTTCAAAGAAAGAGCATATTCCGGAAAACAACAGGGGCAGACATTGAAAGGCACCCCTCTGAATGTGTGCACAAAGCAGCCGTTGCCCTTCCCAGGACACACAACAATGCATTTGGTTGTCTGTCAGTACATTTTCTATAGTGTTTTTGTCGGCACAGAGGCCTTCGGTCCCTGTGGGTTCTAGAGGCTCTGGTATTATTAGTGTCATCACTGTCACCAATGCCTTAGCTCCGCTCTATCTATCTCCTGTCTCTCCTTAGGTTTGGACCCAGCTGGACCCATGTTCAAAGGAGCAGACACGTATGACCGGCTTGACCCTTCCGATGCATTGTTCGTTGATGCCATCCACACTGACTCTGACTGTGAGACCATAAACACGAATCACAGTTATTGCAAAGAGATTTCGCTAACAGCTTTATTTTGAGAGTCCCGAAAGTGTGTCTGTAAATGCCCTACAAGTTATCTACTGACTATCAGCAAAATGTTAACTATCTACGAACCCTTACACTAACCTTAATCTTAATCCTAACCCTAACCATGACCCTTACCCTAAACCTTCTTCTAAAACTAACCCTAAACTTAGCAAGCAGTTGCTTATCAACAGATGAGTATTACTATAGTATTACTATCTATAGAACATCTAGAGATGGAAATTGGGACTCTCAAAATAAAGTCTAACGAATATTTCTTTTATTTTCTCAATCTTCTAGATTGACGCGCAGATAATTTCGACTGAAAACTAAATGCACTCTGTTTTGTGTGCCCTTATTAACCTTTTCGATCAGATTTTGGGATTTCCATCCCAGTCGGTCATGTTGACTTTTTCCTCAACGGGGGCATGGACCAAACAGGTTGTGCGCGCTCCAGGTTTATGTCAAGTAAGTGGGGGTTCTTCCCGTCAAAATGTTTAACCCAAGTCCCTATCAGCACTAGACATCAACAATACCTCTTCCTGGTTGAAAAGAAGGTAAAGAGACATCTTTCATATTATTTCATAAATTTCTACTTGAGAGGAAACATGTCAGTAAAAACTAAAACAACTGTCATCACTCAATATTCCCCAGCCTAGACTGTGGAGGGAGGATTTTATCTCACCTATTGTTACCAGTCTTAACTTTTTCACTATTTAGGAGCGGGTAGTTGGACAGTACTCTGTTTTATCCCAGGAATGTATCAGCCATGACCAACTGGGTTATTACCTAGGAATGTATCAGCCATGATCAACTGGGTTATTACCTACTGTAGGAATGTATCAGCCATGACCAACCGGGTTATTACCTACTGTAGGAATGTATCAGCCATGACCAACCGGGTTATTACCTACTGTAGGAATGTATCAGCCATGACCAACCGGGTTATTACCCAGGAATGTATCAGACATGACCAACTGGGTTATTACCCAGGAATATATCAGCCATGATCAACTGGGTTATTACCCAGGAATGCGGAGGAGGAGAGAATTCAGTCACAATCCTATTAAGGATCAAACTACTGCCCAAAATCCTACTGATGAACAAGTTGGTGTGATGCATCACCAGGGATCAAGCTATCATCTTGAAGCAGGTTTCGTTCCCTCCCAGGTGCATCTCTTACCTTGTCTACAAGACTCAAGTTTGCATCCAACTCTGGATAACTTGGCAATCCACGCTGTTGTGTTACTAACTTCTCTGCATTGCTTATGAATAAATAAGCAATACTGAATAAATGCAACTTCTTGGTATCTGGATTCATCTAATTCTGCAGTAATTTCCTTAACAATACTAACAGTTAGCTGTTGGGCTGGCTACCTGAGAATCTTTGTATGTTGTCAGTTCTTGTTTACTTTCCAGTGTACGGCTATGTGATCTGTGACCACATGAGGGCGCTCCATGTCTACATGAGTGCATTGAACGGCACCTGCCCACTGACTGGCATCTCTTGTTCCAGCTATGAGGACTTCCTCGAAGGTCACTGTTTAGATTGCCAGCGTGTCTTCAAAGGAACATGTCCACAAATAGGTAAGGGCTTTTTCAACATGACAAGATTTCCCCAAATATTATACCAACTATTTTGTTTTCAGTACATTGCTCGTACAACTGTAAATAATATAAAATGTTGATTCATGCACCTACTAGCTGGCTGTGTAAATATTGGAATAACTTCAAAATATTTAGAAACCATATTAATATATAGCCGGAAGTTCCCAGCACATATTCCATTTTGACTTTAATGAGGTTTTACCTTATAAGAGTAAAACTTGATTGTCACATCTGGTCCGGCATATCACTCTGGAGCCAGTTTGGTAGAAACAGATAAAGCGGCAAATGTCCTCTAAAAGCCTTTCATCTGTTGTACATGCAGAAGGATTACTTTACATCTTACTCTCTGTTGTCTTTGGTACATGTGTTTGGTTTAGGGTTAATAAAGAACAGCGGCATAACAGTGAATCCTCTTCCCCAACAAGAGAAGCTTTTCCTCCTGACAACCTCTACACCACCTTTCTGCGGTGAGTACAGGCATAAATGTACCGATGTAATGACCACAGGACTGGCAGTCCATCAAACGATTGGTGGATGCTCAATAAGACAAACCCCCACAGCTTTTACCTAACACTTCAATGGCAAAACACATGAATACCTCACAAGGTAATGATCGAGTTATGTGTCCTCTCTCTGCTCTGCTTCTCTCACCTGTCCCCTCTCTCTCCAGCCCATCACATCCTGGTCCACCTGAATGTGTCCAGCCTGGACAAGAGTGCTGAGGTGCAGGTGACGCTGAGGACCAGAGGCCTTTCCGAAACTGAGCAGAAACTCAGGCTGTGGGTACAACCACTAACTCAAACATCTGGGCAGACGTTGCCTCTATTGGTCTTAGCCTAAAGAAACATAGATTTTCCTTAATTCACGTGAAGGAAGGAAAGTCTTGTAGCATTCGCAAGCGGCGGGCAGCACAGCACGATGTGTGCAGTAGACAGTATGTTTTACGTCATGGCATTGTGATGAGATGGCATGGTCGGTGTCGCTTAGCTAGGAAAGTGTAACACCCACTTGATGCCACCACCCCCGTCCATGTCATGGAAATGTTCCATTCAGCTTCCCTCCTGGAGCAGCATGACCCCCCCCAGTTGTGAGGACGACTGGTTGGACTTCAGGGGCGAAACACAGACCCCACATGAGAAGACACACGACGTGGAATCCATGCTTGGTTTTAATTTGGAGTCATAGCGTGGAACTCAAATGGATTTAATACTTTCCTGGGTGCTACACTGCCCAACCAACACAGCAGGGTCCAGGCTGCTTAAAGCATGCTAGCTAACAAGTGGCAGGAAAGCCTCATGGGCGATGCAAATTGGTCAACATGATTTCCTGGTTGGAAGTGTTAAAGAAAAAGCAGAGTGGCTTGATACGGAAGCCTAGGAGGAAGGTTTGCAGCAATCTTCAACTCTGCTGAATCTGTTGGGTTGTTGCGAATCCACATTTTTTAATGCACTGAATCGGTTGACATGGCTCTTTTGATGTTTCCTTAACCCATTGGGAGTCTCATCGAGAAGCCCTTAATGGCAATGTGTATGCAAAAACTAATCTCATCCAATTTGAGTTGTCTATCCGTCTCTATGCACCAAACTCAGTGACAGAAATATACACAGCCTGATTCACAGCTGTTGACAGTGTAATAAGTAAACATGGATTATATTCTCAGTAACAGGCGTGCTGTGTGTATGTGTGTGTGTGTGTTGCAGCCAGACGGGCAAGAATGATTACAGGAAAGTGATGGCCCATCCAGTGCCATTATGTGAGATAGACTCCATCCAGGTGAAGAACACTGGAGCACGCTTCTACAGACAGGGAGAAATCCACTTTGTCTCTGTCTGCATATCAGAGTTTCCCACTGTCAGGTACGTGTCCCTTTATCACGTTGTCATATGTACATTCACACAAACAGACTAACACACACACACACTCCACACCAGCAAGGGGTACGCTGACTGTACCTTTGCTGTACCTTTTCTTTCTCTTTCAGGGAGGTGGTGCCCTTGTGTGTGAACAACATAGATGTAAGACGGGGATCTCCGTGGAACCATGATTTTGTGCATCTGTGTGGGGATCCCTGAAAACCCTCATGCAATAAACTGTGAAAAAACATCTGCTTCCTTTTCCCGGTCAACATTCCAGTAGTCTGAATAGTCTCCACTTGACTACTTTCGTCTTTGAGGCATCATGAGAAATGCTTTGAAAGGTGTTAGCAGTAAAAAGAAAGCCTATTCTGTCCTTTCAGTTATAATAGGGTCTAGGATATAACATGGGGAGAGATTACACTCAACGCAACCAACAGCTCCTGTAGGAAACATACATGTAAACACTATCATTTGTTAGTGACGGACAACCTACAGCCAGACCACACTATTGTTATTTTGAGTTTTCTAACAGCATTAGTAATGCTGAGCATAACCATTCCAATTATGCAAAATCTTACTTTATTCACAGGCACTGTTGATGCAAAAAAATAAAAGTTAACTGGAATGTGTGTGTGTTCTCTTTACTGTACCTCTTAGGGTTATTAAGAACTATTAAGAACGCTGAGCGTTTGAGTGCTTCCTTATGTTTAACGTGGTGACAGACAGAAGAATGAAAAAAAGATGACAGTCTATGTATTTCCACCAAGAGCTTTAATGGAGAATCATTGGCCCCATGAAAAACAGTTGATCACATCCTGTGTATATGCAGTCCCATATTTGTTTGTAAAACAACAAAAACAAAACACTCCTATGTTTTCTGATTAAATAAATGTGCAATGTGTAAGAAAGCTCACAAGCACATAACGCATCAGTGTATGTCTGCCTGTTCAATCTGGAATTACTCTAGGCCTATTAATTAAGAGCAAGCCCTTTCTAGCATGTCCGCATTCACACTTTCTTCTCATAGGTCTTCACAAAGACAAACTTATCAATAGGTAGCCAACCCAAGAACAAATACACATGATTAGTTTGATGTGGAATCGTAATACAATAATCCTATCTGACACAAACTCCATGTCAAACGGCTGCCCCTCCAGATGAATGACGGCCATGTGAGTGACACAATAAATACGTTACACTGTCATATATGTGATCCTAAGTAATAAATTCAGCTTCATAACAAAATTCTGATCCGTGTCAAGGGTCTTTCCTGTATGATCATGCACATATGACATAAAAGAAGACGAGGTACGTTAAGGTGAGAGTAGGATGTGGTGTTTGGCAGGTCCGGTGTCTCCCAGGGCAACCACTGTTATATCCCAGGTTATCTTTCCTGCAGCTGCACTGGTCACCTCAGGAGTATGACATTCACATGTCATTGTGGTTCCTGAGATGGTAAACATTTTCTAATTATTCTAATATGCACATCATTACTGTAATAATGTCAACCTGGAACTGTTTGCTCTTCGGGTGAAACCATTACAGTTTGGGGGTTTCCGTGGGGGCCAGTGGCGCTCTCCCTCTCTGGTATCGCATTGGTAGAGTCCTGACGGTCTCCTCTCCTGTGGAAACAACAGAAAACACTGTCACTGACAACTTGTAGGTCTGTTATGAACTGTCAAGAAACACTGTGTCCAAGTACAAACAGTAGTTCATTGTCCATGCTATGTACACACCTGCTCTTACAGAATAGTGTGTCGGTGGCAATTTCATCTCACATTACTGTGACTTACAGTGGCGTCGGCCAACTGGTCTGGTTAAGAGTGAAAGAGAACACTAACCTTTGACGTGACATCGACAGTAACATGTGAGTCACAACCCTTGCTCCTCTCTCACCATTTCTGAGGACCCTGACTGCTCTCAACCTTCACCCTTCCCAACCTCCTAACTTTCACGCTATCCTTAGCCACTGGCTAACCTACAACACTGTATCAGCTACAGTAACTTCCACGCTAGCCTCAGCCATGGGCTAACCCACAACACTGTAGCTGCTACCGAGTAGCCTGTGCCTGAAGGTCAGCAGCCATTACAATGACAGCTGAATCAGAGCCCTTCACCATGCAGCTGTCCTGGAATCCAACCCTCTCCCTCCCTTTCTGACGAAACATGATCTGAGGATTTTGGGAAGGGAGGGGGTGCGGGGGGGTCGTGGCTAGACACGTGGATTAATGGCATGGCACTGGACCTCTGACTGCCAGGATATCCCCAAAGTTACCAGCATGCTCTAATCCTTGTCCATGTCGGGCAATAACACCCAGCGGACCAGCAGCCTCCCAACCCCGCCCTGCTGCCTCCACATCCTGTTCCAAACTACAGACCTCCTACATCGTGTGCAGACGGTAACCCCATCTGTCTGAACTGACACAAGCCACCAGGGTTACTCTGAGGTAAACGGTTTCATAAACTTTACCCTAACAAAAATTTGACAATAGTGAAAAAGACCATGGCACTTTCGTGGTATTTTGATCATTGCCATGGTATGAAGGTACCACGGTAATGGTGCAAATGCCATGATATTTTCTTGCTATGTTAGTAAACAAGACAAATAACAGGAAATTAGCTACCATTGTATTTTTGTGTTGTGTGTTGTGATTTCTGTAAGGGTACAGTTTATGAAACACTTTTACAATAATTTGTCTGACGCTTAAGAAGATTTCTGGAAGCAACCATGATTCTGGTGCAAATACCAGAACATATTCCTGTAATTTTTCACATGATTAGCTCAGGGATTCAGTCCAGCAACCTTTAGGTTAATGCTCTTAACCACTAGGCTACCTGCCAGCCCTGTGATGCAATAGCATGGTATTAAGTGCATGGCAATGTAATCACACTTCAAGCAAAAACCATTGTACCTTTCCATGGACGGATCTGCATTAAACCACGGTCCAAAGAATGCAATACCATGGTACCTTTGGGCTACAATGGCATTAACTGATTGAATTGGTGTAGAGGTGAAAAGATTGGTGATTAAACTCTGTTAATCTCTGTTTTAAAAAAAGGAAGTTCCCATTTACTTTCAGTGCTTTTTCCCCCCACAAAAGGTGGGTAAACTGTCATGGCAAATACAATCAACAGTATTGGCACCCTTCATAAACATTACCAAAAACATTAATATAAGCTGGATAATACATATTACGATTATAATTTTCCTCAAATGTTTGGAGGAATTGCTGACTGTTTTTTTATTACAACTATTCCTGCAAAAGTGTTTTTTTTTATCTTCTGAAAAGTTTATTCTGTAAAAAACATATATGGCAATATTATTAGCACCCTTGAAGAATAATATGAGTAAAACCTATGGAACTTGTGTCTTTGGGGAAAATTGTTTTCTTGATATTGCTTTTAGTGTCTAGGAACTTTCTTGTTGTCTATGACCATTTCCTGTTTCACTGGGGTATAAATATGAGGTACAGGTAAAATCCTTTCATTCATCAACATGGGTAAAAACAAAGAGCTCTCACCTCAAATGAGAAAAAAAGCTGTTGAGCTGAATAGATTTTGGAATGGCTCCAAAAATAGGAAATTACCAGCAAGCACAATCAGGTCCATTGTAAAGAAATTTGAAAAGCATGTAACTGTTGAAAATTTGCCAGGAAGGGGACGCATCCACAAAGTGCCCCCACGCACAGTGAGGAGGACGATAAGAGAGGCATAGAGGAGCCCAAAGATCACACTTTAACAAATGCAAAGTTCAGTTGAAACTTGCGGTTTCACCGCTTTAAAATCAACAGTGTGAAGCCATCTGAATGACCAGAAGCTTTTTGGACGAGTTCCATGAAAGAAGCCCTTCCTGAGACCAAGACACAAATAGCAGCATCTGAACTTTGCCAAGCAACATTGGAGCAACACTGGAATCGTGCGTTGTGGTCAGATGAGACAAAAATGTAGCTTTTTGGCCACTCACACCATCGTCATGTTAGGGAACAAAAGGGGACTGAATACAAAGAATGGCACCTCATACACAGTAAAATATGGTGGCGGCTCTTTGATGCTTTGGGGCTGTTTTGCTGCCAGATGTCCAGGGTCTCTTGTTAAGATCAGTGGCATATTGAATTCCATTCAGTACCAGATCATTTCAGTCCAAAATCGGGTTGCCTTTCCCAGAAGGCTGAAACTGGGCCGCGGTTGGGTCTTCCAACAAAGCAGTGACGCGAAGCACACATCAAAATCGACACAGAAATGGTTGCGGCAACACAAAATCAAGGTTTTGCAATGGCCCTCTCAGTCTCCATACTTGAACCCAGTTGAAAATCTGTGGTCTCAATTGAAGAGGGCAGTTCACAAGAGAAAACCAAAGAATCTCAGTGAATCGGAGATGTTCTGCATGGAAGAGTGGTCCAAGATCCCTTCACAAGTGTTCTCCAACCTTGTTAAACACTACAGAAAGAGGCTGAGTGCTGTCATTCACGCCTGGGGAAGCTCCACCAAATACTGACAATTGGGGTGCCAATATTTTTGGAATCTGCATTTTCACAAAAATTTACTAAAGGAAAACTTATTTTGTTCCAAAAATCTCTTTGAAAATAAAAGCATGAGGCTTACCCATTTGTTTAAGCCCTAAATATTATTTGTTTCATGTGTGGTTCTTCTTATATATTAATTTTAGCTCATTTTCATAAAGGGTGCCAATAATTCGGGATTTTTTTGACCCATAGGCTTGAATAATTATACAATCAAGACACGTGTGCCATACTTTTTTCATAAAATAATTTACTCCACTTTGATGTTACGTTTGTGTCAGCAGATGACAAAAAGCACCATTAAATCAATGTTAATCCGACTTAGTAACAAAATAGATTTTAGAAAGATGAAGGGCGCTGAATACCTGCTGAAGGCACAGGAGCTGACTGCTCTCCCATTTTTTCACCTGGAAATTCCAGTTACACTTCCATCTCCATCGAGATGATGTAGACGCAAAGTTTAGACCATGAATCCCCAGAAACAGACAGACTTTTGGGTGTTGGGTGGGTACCCGCCAACTCTGATCAATCAAATCATCTTCATCTCAAGCTCATTAAAATAAACATTGTACTAACTGTAAATGTACACCTATTGCTCATTAGAAAACTAACCAGAACAATCAAATACTTGCAAAGCACCACATGCCCTAGCAGAGCTGAGAGCTGAGTTAGTGTGTGTGGACACAGCAAACATACACATGCAGTACCTGCCCAGTCGCACTGTCACTGACACTGTCACTGCACAGAGGTGTACTTACATGTATCTTAAGTAGCGGCCCAGTGAGTTAGCTCCAGCACCCTGCACTCTACCTCAAATAATCCCTCTCACTCCCATAATCCATTAAGGACCCGGTCATATCGGCAAAGTCTTCCAGGACAAGGCTGGTGGAGTCCTCACCGAAGGGCATTTCCATGTCTGAGGGCCAGGGCTGGCGTTGGGAAGGTGGGCCCCGGGGTTGGCGCGGGGTCGCTGGCGACGGGACGGGGGCCTTCTCTTGGACCTGCAGCCGGGGGGTCAAGGGTGTTGGCGGGTCTGACCTCTGCTGGGCCGGCATTGGGCCCACATCTGCCCCTGATGCCCCCTGCTGCCCCACTAGTGCTGCCTGGAGCCGGAAACTACCACTGCCAGCCTCAGCCTCACTGCCTGGGGGGGGGGGGGCTAAGACATGATAGAGGCTGGGGAGGCGGATATCGAGGCGCACGCCGCTCTTGGCGAAGAGCTTGTCGTTTAGCGCGTAGAGCTTGTCTGCGATGTCATTGCCCAGCATGACAGAGAAAAGGCGAGCGACGTAGCGCTCCTTGGACAGCATCATGTAAAGGCGCCTTCTGCGCCACGAGATGTACTGGCAGTCTGTCTCGGCCGTCAGGGTCACCTTGGGACCAGAAAGGTCAAAAGGTCAGAAGTGAGTGTGAAGGTGAAGTCGAAGTGTTCATAACTCATTCAAACACATCCGTCCAGTACCTGAAAATTCCCCTCCTCGTTAGGTCTGAGAGACTCCCACTCAGGAGAGTCCAGGAACTGGTGAGGGAAGATGTAATGGAGGAACTGTCCTTCCAGGGACACACGAATCCTGTACATGAGATGGGCAAGAATAGGTGATAATAACAGGAGAAAAAAAGAAGACGTGTTGTTTCAGAATGGGTCACAGCACAGTTTCACATTGTATTTTAGTCATGTGGTAGAAACTTTTATCCAGAGGAACATATAGTAATGAGTACATACATTTTAATGTTTCTTTGGTACTGTCTCCCCACAGGAATCAAACCAACAACCTTGGGGTTTGAAGTGTCATGCTCTACCAGCTGAGCTCCACGGGGACTAACACGTTGTTGGCTTTACTGAGCCCAGGATTAAGCATCATTAAAGTCGTTTAAAGCATCATTAAAGTCGATCTCAAAGAGAGGTCACAATTGTGTAGGACACTAATAGGGATCGGTTTGGGAATCTGTTGTTGACAAAGTGTATATACAGTTATGTGAAAAAGGACACCCCCTGGAAAGTCTTTTTTTAACGTTTAATTTTAGCTAAATTGCAACAACATTCATTGATAAACGGGACCCAATTTAAGAAATCACACAAAACAACACCAACTTTGAAATCATTTATGCAATTGAAATGAATAGAAATGCCCTTTCCTAAGAACCCAGGGTAAAATCAAGGGATCTAAAGGCCTCTCACACTACAATCAATGTCGAAGTCAGAAAGAGGCTGCACAATCAATGAGTCAACTGTCAGAAAGGCACTGCACAAACTTGGCCTAAATGGGAGGTCAGGAAGGAAGCCTCTGCTCTCAAAAAAAGAATATCAGGACACAACTGACATTTGCCAGACAACATCTGGGTAAAGACAAAAACTAATGAAACAATGTCCTCTGGATAGATGAGTCAAAGGTGGAGTTGCAATGCCGGATGCTATGTTTTGCGAAAACACAACACTGCCTTTGTTTTGCTAAGTAACTGTACACAATGAATTCAGTCAAAAGTTGGATTTGTATTAGACTCTGACGATATTGCCATCTTGCATGCTGCTGAGACTGTACTGAAGCCCCTACATTCAGTCTGTATCAGAATAATTAATAATAAAAAGATCACTAAACTTGATCCAAAACCTTGTAGCAAGTGAACATAAATATTTCTGCCCTTAACCTAAAAACTCAGGTCCAGGTAATAGGTATGATTAGTGAACTAGCTGGTTTTCTCTGTTGCTTTCACTTTTTCAAAACAGGTAACTGCACAGCTTTTAAATAAATCTAATCAAAAAATCTAACATACTTAACCAAACATTATGCAACATTATGTTGTCTTGCCAAGTGATGCATATGTCATTTTGGAATAATCAACAACTTAGACTGTAATTTACACTTAATTGGCATTCAGAATGACTACCAAGGTGAGAAAGATGACAATTTGAGACTAGATGAATCATCTAAACATCCATTTTAATATATAAATCCAAAAATAGATTAGATTAGTTTAAAAATGTATGTATTTACCTCTGTGTATAATCATTTGTAATTAACTAATTAAACCATGATTGAATATATCAGGAACACGTAAAATCAGATATTGAAATAAACAAATCAAAACATTTTGCAGATAAGAATGACAAGCTACAGTGGTTTTCCCAAGAAAACAAAATCATCACCTTTATAAATTTCTAAAAGAATGTTAGCACATTTGACCAAAACCAGAAAATCTGAGCTGCTGTGCCATATTGGAAATGCTATGATATAAATATAAAATCAGAGATTATATTAAAACGTTTATATTATTGATAATTTCTACATATATGGTCCAGGATGATACGGCAATCTGGGCCACTGCATGTTTACTGCTTTCACCAAAATCTCTCGACTGTCTCTGCCTAAGGAAGCATACAATTCCTGAAAGGGTATTCCTGAAAAAAGTATTTCTACCAGGTATCAATTATTTTAATTCAGACTGGAATATGTATACATATATATATTCATATATACATATATAAATAAACATATATATATATACATATATAAATATACATATATAAATAAACATATATATATATATATATATATATATATATATATATATATATATATATATAAAGTAAAAAAGTAATATATATTTTAAAGTAAAAAAGTAATAACAGAATTCAACTTCAAAAACTTTGATGCACCAGATAAGTAGTAGATAACTAGTGATCTACACTACACAGTACCCACTCACCCCCTGTTCCAGTTCAAATGGCTGTCTTATCTTAATGTTCCTAACCCAAGAGCCACAATGCGCTAAGGCAATGATCTCAAGGAGTTGTGTAATCAATCAGTTTGTGTTTGCATGTAAATAATGCAGAGTACAGACGTAAGAAAAAAGATTCAATGTGAAAAGAAAAACAGCCTGAAGACAGCTCTGACCCAAATGAAGATCTAGCTAACTAGTATTACAATGAGTGGCAAATAAGAAGTTGAATAATGAGTTTGTCAAGTAAAAAACAGACAGTTCAAAATATTCCAACGTAGATAAGTATGGAGAAAGCCACAGGCATTTTCCACCATTGCCTTCTTATGCTAGAAGTGATGGGAAGGCATGCCCTACTTTCATGAATCAGAATACTTAGACACGATCATCAACATGCACCTTATTAATACTGTCAAGATTAGAGACATCAGTAACTAGTATTGAACGATACTCACTGATACCAGATTAACCCTGTCAAGGTAGAATACATCAGTGAATATCATTAAACAACATTCAGCAAAGCAAGAAAATTGCTTAGTCCTTTCTAAATTTTCCTAACCCTGGCAGTCATTTTATATTTAGAAAATGTTCCAACTGTTCAATATTCCACAGTGTTTAATACAGTCATAAACACTTTGACTTTTAAGCTTTTTTTAGTTTTCTGGGCAAACCAAAAGGTAATACATAAAAGGAAGTTGTAAGATTCCTGAAAACGGAGGGTAATCAGGAACTAAGGACAATTAGGCAAGGTTACAGGGCATTTTCCACCTCCAAATGAGCATTCATGAGATAATGTGTGCCATTTATTTCCATAAACTGTAATGACAATATTGGTAGAGGAACTAGTGGAAATAAATGACAAAAAATTCAATGTCACCACCAGATACAGTAATGGGTAATAACTCAAGTTCTAATTCCTGTACCTTCCTCCACATGCCTGTTGCAGCTATGTGTTATGTTCATCACTGTTATTACAAGATATGGCAGAACACATATTGCAAGCTGTTACATTTACGTTTTTAACATTGCAAAAAAAGTAAGAAAACCTGGAGGAATAACATAAATCTGTTTTGCCAGATAAGTCCACTTTACACAGATTTACAGCACGTTCCCACCCCTATTTAGCTATATGTCCACTGTGGACAGGCTCAGGTTAGGTTGGACACTTGTTATCCCTTCACTAAACTGTTCTGACTAAAACAAAGCTGATAATATTAGTTGACTATTAGAAGTTCTTAATGGTCTGCACACATGCATGATGTCTTTACATAACATATCCAGATTCTATACTGTAGCAGCCATGTTAGATCCCATTAAACATTACATGGGGAATATTTAAACAATCCTTTCTACAGTAACTGAAGTGCACTAACAAATTACATTTGGAAGCATAAAAGTCTGATGGCACAAAGCACATTTTCAAAAACAAATTGGCTATAGGACTTTAACCGCAGATTATTTAGACCAGGATTGACAAGCTCTTACACCATATTGGTCAGACCATCTTGACATTTATGCTGGTCCATTTATGCTGGTCTTATTGTAAGGTTTCATAAACGTGACTTGCACTGTATTGATGACAATAAACTAAAAGAGTGTTGTTTACTGTGTTGGTATACAACCTCAGAAGATCACTGAATAGAATTCTATGACAACACTTCAGCAGCAGAAACCAAACTTGGGTCAAACACATTTTCCGAATTCCTCAGCACATAAATTAATTTGCCCGGCACAATAGAAAGAATTGAATATTTCCAATTAAGCTAAATTAGGCACAACTCAAAAATATTACTTCACCTAGCTCTGGTTACCTGCTAGTGTTGTATTACCATTCATTCACAAATGGTTATACAAGGTAATTAGCTGCCTGTCACTAAGGGGTCAGTAACTACACTAAGTTACTGACACAAACACTCGGTATCATACAACCTCTGGGTTCTGATATTTCAACCACACAGTCCCAATCCCAAAAATCACAAACTTCTTACCTAAACAGCAGAGGCGCGATGGTGTAGCTGCTTAGGACATACAGCCTCTTGAAGCTGTTCCGTGTTTAATTATGTCATTGGTAAGTGATAGTCTACATCTCTCTCAGGTTTCTGCGATACCCATTCTACACCACTGTCTTAGTTCCAGAGATAAAATGTGAGGACTCAGAACATTCACTTGGAATATACACTTTACTTCATTACAATTGCATGACTCTCCCAATGTAACTAACTAACTAAATCTAATGCCAAAAACTCAACTACAGGTTTTAACTTCATGGGTCAGGTTTCTGGGGCTTGCCTTAACTGTGTAAAAATAAAAATAAGGTTATAAGACTTTAGCCTATACATTTGAAACAAAGTTGGTTTGGTCTTTATAGTTTGAACAGTTCAAGAGATACTGTGTTATGGTTAATTAGTGCTAATTAATAATTAGTTGATAGCTGGTTTAAAATTTTAAGTTGGGATGGCCTAAACATGTGAAACAATGTTGGTTTCCACTATAGCTGAAATGGTTTTTATTTTCATAGTCAATATATGTTTAAGCATTTGAAGTTGAGATAACCTAAACATACAAAACAAAGTTGGTTTGTTCTTTCTAGCTTGAACAGTTCAAGAGATACTATGTTACGATTAATTAGTGCTAATTAATAATTTGTCGACAGCCTGTTTAAAATTTCAAGTTGGGATGGCCTAAACATTTGAAAGAAGTTGGGACGGCCTAAACACATGAAACAATGTTGGTTTCCACTGTAGCTTGAATGGTTCAAGAGAAAGAGATGCAATGCAATTCAGTCTCACGTTTTAAAGTTTAAAACAAGTTTGCAAATAATAACAACTATAAGAAATGTCAAAGATTGAACCCAAGGACTCTTGTGACGAAAGCTCCAGTAACAAGACAGAAATGAATCACAGAGTGAAACCGGGCAAACTCTTGCTTCGTAAGCCCAGGTTAAGTATGACAGAACACATTCTCACTTTCACCAATGACCCAGGAGAAAGAAGAGCTAACTGCCTTGCTCAGGGGATGCAATCCAGCAACCTATCAGTTACTGGGTAACGATCTAACCCTCAGGCAACCCTGCTGCCCCAGACTGGGGTCTGCTCTAATATCTACAACAGAATGCCACCAATAATGAATAAAGCAATGTGTTACTGATCATGCATTCTCCGTGGTAGGCTATGCCATAGGACACTGGGTCCTACACTCGCTCACTCACCTGCCGGACAACAGAAAGGACAGCTGGTCGATAGGCGTCTTGCCCTCCACCGCGTATGTCTCCTCCTCAGCTAACGGCAGAACCTTATTCTCGCAGGCCTCCATAATGTCCTTGAACACCTGAACGGGCACATCCAGGGGCAGGTAGACGTTTGAGTAGAGGGTCGACAGCTCCGGGCTCGCAAGGCCGTCCCGCCGCAGCCTGAACACAAGGTGGCAGATCTGAAGCACACAAGCCACCAGCAGCAGCAGGTTCCAGGTGAACACGTCCAGCCCACACACGGTGATCCACCCCCACACAGCCAGGCAGATGAAGGCAGGGGCCAGGAAGGCGAAGATGAAGAGGCAGCCGTAAGCACCGCTTCCCCCCATGTAGCCCAGGAACAGGAAGGTGTTGCCCAGGTGGAAGAAGGCCCCCTCCGTGTTGTTGGTCCAGCCGTCGCATGGTAGATGGCGGTAGAGAACCACATCCAACAGGGTAGAGTTGTCTGCACTCATCCTGGACGCAGGCCGTTCAGTAGGTTCCAATGAAAGTGGTTGCACTCGGAATAGTCCTGTTTAAAAAAGCGTCTAGAGCTTCTAGAACATTTGTCACCCACTCAGCAGCAAGTATTTGTTGTTGCTGCTTCTTCATCAGTGACACTGAAACGTTGCCATTGGAGTTGGTCTTTTTCTCAGAAGTTCAGTCAATTAATGTCAACACAGCTAAAACGTAAAAAAAAAATACATAGATATAAAAAAAAAAAGGTGCTCCCTTTTGCCTTCTAATACACAGCTGGATGACAGATTGTTGTCTCTCTTTGGTTATTACACTATAAACACGACTGGAATGGATTTCTCCTCATATTGTGCTCCTCTCCCTCTCTCTCCGGAACTTTCGTCCCGTCTTCCCACCCTTTATTTTACTGTGTCTATGTCCTGACTTTTTTCTTTTTTTCCCCTCACCCATTTGCTTGCTCTGGAGAGCTCACAAGTCGGCACAGGGCGGGGGAGGGGTTGAGGGGAGAGAGACCCTAAAAGGATAACCATGTTTGGAATTGAAACCCAAGGAGAACCACAGACAGAAAGCAGACCAGCTACTTAACATAACACTGCTTGAATGAGAGGGAGGGAATGGAAGAGTGAAATGACCTAGTGACAAAGTGTCTGTGGTCATGTGTCTAGGTAATTCACACCAATAACATCTCTCCCTCAGGCCAAAACTGATGTTTTCACCAGAACCACTGTCTAATCTCACTTGTCCACTGTTGTGCCATGAGGTGGGCTCTACGGATTCAGCGATAGTGAAGTAGGACTAATTAAAATGTAAACATGAACCCCCTCCCCCATACAGGACATAGAATACCCCACCAGAGACACTTTTTGCAGAGGACAAGGGCACATGTCACTGGGATAGGGGTTTCAATAAAGTGAGTGTCTCTGATCAAACCACTTGAGATATTGACATTCAAGGTGGTGTTAGACAAGGACAAGCCTTACCCAACACCGACTGCTGGTGTGTTTGGTATGTTTGTGTGTTTCCGACATAACTCTATATCGGGGAGGACAATCTGTGATTAAAGCAGAAAAACGGGACTAATAGGAAAATTTGAAAAATTGTTTTTTGTGTTGTATGAGGCAAGAAATCCCTTCATAAAATACAATGCATGATTAATAGCATAGGGCCTAAATAGACTTAGACAATGCGGGCTATATTCTGCTGATTACAAATTGCATGTTCAAGAAACACACTTGAAATGTAGGAGAAACATCTTCTGCTATTGTAGGGAGCAGAAAATCCCCCATAGCTGGACTAATAACTTGTTAACTAGAAAAGCATATTACTAAAGGTGCTGCGCTGCTATCTGAAAACCGCATTCACACGCTGGTAAGGACGCGTTTCTGGGCTACTGCTAATGACGATACACCCGCTGGCTTTGCCCACAACATAATCATCACTATTTCACAGACTCAAGCTTGAATAGTTTGATTTATTTTGGTTTGTGGCACTTAAAAGGTGCTGATATTATGTTGATTTGATCACATAAAAACACTGAGTCCCGTTAAGTCCCGTTAAGTCATGTGGCTGGCGCCACACACCTTGACTTAAAATGCGTGTAGGCGATGTGTAACACCCGGTAACACCCCAAAATAATCTTTATCTCCCACACATCTACTTTCAGC
>JACXGI010007213.1:0-38363 GCA_016801175.1 Esox masquinongy
CTAATTTTCTGAGATACTGAATTTGGGGTTTTCATTAGTTGTCAGTTATAATCATCAAAATTAAAAGGAATAAACACTTGAAATATATCAGTCTGTGTGGAATGAATGTTTACATTATACAAGTTTCACTTTTTGAATGGAATTACTGAAATAAATCAACTTTTTGATGATATTCTAATTATATGACCAGCACCTGTATTCTACATACATTTTGCATTGCAAAATATATTTATTTTCCATATGGGGTACCAACAATAAACACTTCATTGCAGGAATTATGTGCATATGTAACTATTATGGAAAACGCGATTATGTTCAGTATGACCATTTCAGCACTGCTCTTACGCTCATTATCAACATATCCCAGTGCTATTGATCCTTAACGATTCGCGATTACGGTTAGGGTCAACATATGAAAAGTGTTTACCGTCAGAACCGGAGCGCTAGGGCAGTTATAAACGTATTCATAATTAAATCGATTGGCTGTTTGCCAGGGCATGGTCAGGGATGGTCGACTGTGTTTCTGAAATTCAGTCCGATGGTGGCGAATTTGATTGCATCGAGAGGCAACACGTTTTTTGTTGGGGAATTGTGTTGTTTAGACTGGCGTTTTTCTGTCTTTGTAACCTACCCTAACCTTCATCCACGAACCTCAGTACTGTGATGCCTAATTTTAACCGTAACCAAATCCTTACCTTAATCCTAACCGTGATGCCAGTACTGTGATGCCTAATCTTAAACCTAAGTTAAATTTAACCATTAATTGTACATAAGATGTTTTTCATTTTGAATCGATTACATTAAGGATCAACATATATCGATTCATCATGGGGATATGTTGATAGTTAATGTAACTGCACCGATTTACGTTCAGACAATGTTATTACGGTTTACAAAGTACTTTTGTACAATCGTTATGCCTGAGTGGTAACGGTTGCCAAAATTATGTAATTGCAAATATGGAAAAAACAGGTCTCTGAAAGACACAAACGTTTGAACTGCCTTGAGTTTTCCAGATTACATGGATCGATTGTACAATTGATGTATTGTTTGTGTAAAAGCCTGTTTTCAAAAAAGTTGGGACACTGTGTAAAATGTGAAGAAAAAATACAATGATGTGCAAATCCTTGCTTATTTCAGCAAGACAATGCCAAACCATATTCTGCAAGTACTGTATTACAACAGCATGGTTCCGTAGTAAAGGAGTCCGGGTGCTAAACTGGCCTGCCTGCAGTCCAGATCTGTCCCCTATTGAAAACATTTGGCACATTATGAAATGAAAAATACGACAAAGGAGACACCGAACTGTTGAGCAGCTGCAAACCTATGTCAAGCAAGAATGGGAATACATTTCACATTCAAAATGACTGCAGTTGGTCTCCTCAGTTCCCAAACACTTACAGAGCATTGTTAAAATGCTCTGTAAGTGCATTTTAACTCTGTAAGTGTAAAAGTTGGGACAGGGTAAACATGCCCCTGTCCCAACTTTTTTGAAACATGTTGCTGGCAACAAATTCAAAATGGGCATGTATTTTTCCATAAACAATAACATTTCTCAATTTCAAAATTTGATATGTTGTCTTTGTACTATTTTCAATAAAAATACAAGGATAGATGATTTGCACATTTTCATTCTTTTATTTGCATTTTAGGCAGTGTCCAAACATTTTTGGAAACGATTATGTCCTTTTTACCGGTTGATAAAGATCGGCCTGGTCAGTGGGACTGAGGGGAGAGAAGTGCTATAAGCAGTTACATTGTTCATTTTATTTAGACATCTTTTAGAAAGTACATCGTAAAACAATAAAGTGCAAGAAATGGCATCTTCAGCACTATTGTCACACCACTATGCTCTTCTCATGTGTTGTCTTTGTTGTTAGTGTTGTTCTTGAAGGAGACGGTGTCTTTTTGCCGCAACGTTCCAGGCAGTCCACCTGTGATGGGGTCTTAGGTTTCTAATGTATTCCTTCCAGACTGAAGCCAGGCTGAAACTGCCGGAGGTCTGGTCAGAGACCGGGAAGAACCTTTTCTGTTTGAAGTGAATGCAGCCCTGACAGTCTCTTTATTACCCGGGAAACCAGATATTATGCTCTTAATAAGCTGAGACTATATCTGGAGTGTCTTACTGTGGTTGTGACTGAAACTCCCGCAAAGACCCTAAAGGTCAATGATACTCAACAGGCCTGTTCTCATCTACTTGTCAAGTTCTGCTGCAAGGTTAATTTTCTGCTTTCATTTGCTTTGACATTCATTTTCCCACTGATCTTTGTAAACTATATAGCCTTTGAAATTGTCAACTAGCACTAGCATTGTTCTTTATCAGAGTTCAAAATATGGATAGTCTTACCTTTGTCTTCCCCCAGTTGCCCAAGTCAAACTTTTTTTTTTTTTTTTTACAAATTCTGTGAAGGTAACTTTAATATAAACTTTTCCTCAAACCTTGTGGAATTCTAATTCACAGGTTAAAATCCTGGTAGACCTTTGTTTCACTCAAAATAAATACTTTTTCTAGACATGGTAAATTCCTGTGTAATGGAAATGAAATTTGCAACCGAATTTGCAACTTTAATGTCTTGCAGAATCAACAAACTGTTAATATGAATTAACTGTTGTGTGTTTCTATAGAGGACATATGTTAGAGTGTTTACTCAAGAATGTGGATTTGTAAATATTATCATGTTGGATAAGTGAAGCAAATGACAAGCATTAAGTATGGTATGCTACATGAAATTAGCAAGCTGGAAATATAATATATTAAAAAGCTGTGGACTTCTTTTAGGTAATATTTAAAATTGTGGGTTTTCAGAAGATTTTAACAAAGGGCTGGCCCACTTAAAAAATGCTTCCTGAAGAATTATAAAAAAAATGAAACTAGGAAAACATTGCACATTATCAAAAGAAATCTGCCAGTGACGATAGAAAATGTTGGTTGTAACAAGACAGAAAATTCTGAAAAAAAGCAATTGTGAATGGTTGGGAGGGCAACCAAATGAAAACAAAGTGGGACAGGTGGCAGGTGCACCGATGTAGGCTGGTGGAAGGACACCGGTCAGCTGTATACTCAACCCGCGACCTTGTGGTGCTATTCTCGTCTTTTACACAGTCTTCCAAGACCTCCATGCTGACATGGGTCTTTGAGGCTTGGCAACTCCCTGAGGGACAGTGACAGGGTTGGACCCACAGCGGTTGGCCTCTACTTGTGGCTACTCAATTACCTCCTTTCTGACATTTGGGCCTGGAACTCCACCGAGTGAGGGTGGGCCTGACCCACCACCTCCCAGAGGTCCATGGGGAGTTCCCTGAGAGCTTTTTTCGACTGCTAAGTTTTCTATTACGTAAAGTTCTAGAGACGGTAGTTTGTGAAAATCCCAGGAGATACCAGCTCTTTCGAAGAAGTTGAAACCAGCATGTCTAGCGCCAACAATTACACCATGGTCAAAGTTGCTTATGTCAAGCGTCTTCCCCGTTATAATTTTGGTCAAATAACAGCTAGTCCTCTTGACTCGTTGGCATTCTCACGCATTATACATGTTACGTGTTGCAGCCACATGATTAGTTTGACTTTTTGCATTAACAAACATGTACCTAAGTATCTAATAAAGTGTCCACTAGTGTATGTACTGTATGCATTTTAACAGAAGAGACACGGAACAAACACATTACAAGTGTTCAGGGCCTTGTAGGGCATTTTATTAACAGAAAATCAAACTCAAAAGGCAAACCACTCCCTAGGGATGGCTGTGTTGTCTCTGAAGCCTGGACAGCTCCAACGTTGTAGAACAGCTTTGATGGCAGCATAAGTCTGGTGTCACACTCAGGCTCCTTCTCTTCCCTGCGGCATTTTCCTCTGCTTCTCCTGCTCCCTCAGCCCAGAAGTGGTACTCTGGGACCTCAATATACTCTCCCAGAAGAGGTCCCTTTTTTTAGCTGTAAGCTCTGAGCAGGGTTAAGTGCTCTTTAAAACAGGTGTTTCAGCAGTATTACAGTTTTCTTTTTAATCGTCAGCACACTCAAACCAGTTCTATGTACAACACATAGAAAACAACTTTGCTAAATTCCAAAAGGAAGACCATTCACCTCAACACATAAGCACTACACACCTGTTTTCACACACATCTCTGTCCCATGCACACTACACACAACTCTCTAAGAGTACAACTGTTAATACGTTGTCAAGAAGGAAACACTACCATTCAATAACCAAACACAAATCATTGCATTTCTAAACCGCTCAACAAACAGTCACCTTGACAAAGTTGTCAAGGTGTAAACACAAACAAGCATAATTAGTCAACAACCAATCAGGAAGTTAGCATAAATGAAAAGGGCCCCAGATAAGCTCAGCATGCATGACTTCTAAAGTCCAGAACTAGCCACTGTGAACATGGTTGTCACGAACAACCTTATACATTTAGAGAAATCCAGTGAAGATTAAGTCTGCCTGAGAAATAAAAAATCTCTTGCACTGGTCAGATAGATGTTTAGTCAGAATAAACATGTATTTTTATGACTATAAACCTATATCTGTCTAAAACACTCACTTTTTTTCTCTTTGCTTCTTGGGCTAAATAGCAAGTGTTGGTGAATTACAGCGCAACCCTTCCAAACAAAATGAACAATTAAGGTATTTTTGTATTATCTGTACACTTCAGCATACTCTCTAGAAGTAATTTACAGTCTATCATATTATTCAAAGTGCAAAATGTTTTAGGGGGATTCTGGAACACCTTACGTTTATGGATATGTTAGTACCTTTTTATAATAGTGTTTTCAATGTCTCACAACAGTGCACAATGTGTATTCAGCACTGTGATTGTATTTAATGTTTTGTTTGAATTTTAAGGGTTTCATTTGAATGCCAGATAATGGTTTGGGATACAATATTTAATTTTGTGTGAGAAATCTGGGGTTTGGTCAATGGTGGGAGTTTTAAAAATTGTGTTTATTCTTTTGAGAAAATGAAGCACACATTCAGAAACTGTGTGTTGGCAGTGGCAGAAAAACTATCCCGTCAACAGTATACATCGGGGCAGGGATGCTGTTTATTTTCATGCCTGTTTTTATTATGAGCGGATGAGAGTGATAAGCTCTGGATAAGGATTTGCGGTGCTACAGGTGCCGTGGTCCATGTCTCTTTTTGGATGGGCCAAAAACGTCCTCAAGATGCTTAAGGGATCAGAAATCGTGTAAGAACTTGTACATTCATTGTTTTTCACATGTAACAGTAGCACAGCTGGCTATATTTTTTTGTCTTCAGGAAATATGCCACACGGTACAGAAAGAACTGGAATCATTCACACATCCAAACTCCCATTAGGTTCTCATAGCCAATACTGAAAAGGCTTTTGTGGTGTGGATATCAACAGGCAATAACCAGATGTCTAAACATCCTACTCGTACGATATTGCAGGGGACGACATCTGCCTTCATTGATCTGCCAGTTTTTATTTATGAACACCAGACAGCAGTGGACCATGCCTCTTACCTCATATGGTTACTGTCTTTCTCTACTGTTAACTCAGTGATCTATCCTTCTTGATTTTTCTTTGTTCGGTTTAGCCTGAGGTTGCCTGCAGGTCATAAACATGTATCTGATATCTGAGGTAGGCTTTTGTTTCATCTGTGTACTGACTCACCTGGTGCAGGTGTTTGCAGGCTATATTTGTTGTTGCTAAGTAGTTGCAAGTAGCATGGAAGTTTTTTTTTAAGGCTTTTCACCTTTGAAGTACCCAAAGAAGCTTGCTAGAAGTTGTATGCTCCTATTTCTGATATTGATGGGAGATATTCGGTTACACATGTGGGTGTTTGGATTTTGCTGCCAATTTTACTTCTGTCATGTAGTCACTGCCTTTGATTATCTGAACTTTCCCAGATTATGATGTTGGCAAACACCATCAAACATCAAGGTGAACTTCAGATGTTTTCACACCTGCTGTTCTGCATTAAACAGAACAGGCACCTGAATAGTGGTAGCAACCTATAGTACTTCTTCGTTATTTCTTAGCCTGTTGTTTAAAACCAAGGGTTGTCTTTTAACCCCTATTGTTACCAGTGCATGCAGTTGATCACCGGAGATTTTGTTATGGCCTTGGTGGCAGAGTTTACCATTGTGGACCTGTCAACATGATGGCTGTCTCAGCGCTTGATGTGGTTCCATCAAAGCTTTTCGAGTAAGTTAGTAATACCCCATATGACTACTTAGAGATATGGGCAAAAGGTACAGACTAGAAACACAATATCTAGATGAGTACGAGAGATAAAGCACATTTTCTCAGTAACAACATGTCAAGTTTAACTTCATGCTTAAATATAGAAGCAGAGGCGTTGCTAGGATCACAATACATTCAGGGCTTAGCCCCTCCCCTCCCCGCCCGGGACAGAAAGTACAGGGTTTTGAATGTACATGCGGAAAATTCCCATGTACACGCTAGCGGCCTACACGTCTACAATGTCATAATGCGTGATCGGAATTATAGATGAATAGACCAGGGGCTATTTTTTTTTTTTTTATTCAACTTGAGATCCGGGGCTATTCATAAAAGATCCGGGGCTATAGCGCTGGACGCCCAGGCCTAACGACACCACTGTATAGAAGTATTCATTTGATGAGTGTGACCAAAATCCAATGTTATCTCAATCTGGATTTTGTTTTTTGTTAATGGAAGGTCTACTGGACCTCCTTCCTGGTCTCACCGCTGACTTCTCCAATGTCTTCTGCATACTCTGAAACCTGGAATGCTCACAATGATTTTGAAGGCTAGGTGGCCCATTTGTGGCACTGTTAATTTTGTAGGAAATTCTCCATATCCTCTGATTATACTGTAGCCCTGTCTGAGTCACTGGCAGCTAGCGGTTTTTGTGTGATTTATGGTTGCTGAAACGCATGATGAATTTCTTCTGTGTGTTGTTGTTTACCGTCTAATGTTACTATAGTGGTCATGATAAGATGTTAGAAGGACGTTGTTTGAAAAGACAATTCATGTGGAAAATCATGTGTTTTTTACTGAGCTCTAATTTGTTCTAGTGTGTAGAAAGGTACCAAAGAAGGACACACCCATGGGCTGTGCTCCCCTTCTCCAAGAGAAAACAGACTGTAATACAGTCCATTTGATGTCCCACTTGCAGCTGGAATAAATGTTGCAGTGCAAGTAACAATTTCATTCTTTTAAACACATGTTTTGTGCTTATGTGTTAAAAAAATATATTTTTGTTCTGTTCTTTTGGTAGAATGAGGGTATGCAACATCCTTGCAGTGCTGCTGCAAAACTACAAATACAAATAAACATTGATCTGTTTTCCATCTCTCTAGACTGTGTAGAGTTTGTTGTTGGAGAGGAGTGTAGAGGGTCTTCTGTGTCATATTAAAATGGCTGTACTGGGAGAAGGAAGGCATATTTAGCCCAGAACAACAAGGCTATTATGATTTGCATGCTGTAGGCGTCCATGCATGGATGTGTAATTATGCCGTGCTGCAGTATTATTGGACCTATATGGCCAAGGGAGCGTGAAAATGGGGGAGCATCAGAAAGAGAAATCCCCTCAGCAGGCTCCCCATGACTGACTTCAGAGATAATCCCAGCAGGTTGAGTCCTGTGTTGTCAAAATACAAGTGGCCAGATGATGCCTCATTGAGCCACTAAACACAGAGGAAGGTGGCTGTGAAAGGAGAAGCTGATAGTAGGACACAAGGTCGGTGCCTGTCAGTGGGACGAGAACCAGAACATCACAACACCCGCCAAGGCAACACTTTGACACGTTTCTCTATCTCTGTGTCAAAGGGCCTTTTATCTGATGAGTCACCATCTTAGCATTATAATTTGCCACTTGTCGGATGTTGGTGTGGTGTTTAGATGTCTGCGTGTCCTATCAGAGACATGATTACAGTCTACAGTATTGTTACAGTTAGTTAACAGACCTGATAAGAGAAGTGCTATGTTGGTCGGGACGTGGAGGACCCAGTCGGTCCTCGATATGTTCTGGATTTATTGTGGATTCATTTGTGATCAGTCTTATGACAATGTTCTCCCAAACTGCTGTCCCCGAAAGTAGAAACAAAATAAAGACAAGTTAATGTATTTATGATTAGGTTTCTCCAAGCAGAGCTTCCGTCCTTGTGTCTCCTCATAAGTTTGTAGTAGTCAATGTTATTGTGAGGCTTCGCTGGTACGCTCTAATGACCTCTCCAAAACCTTTCATCTCCTCTCCAGTCTAATTTCTTGCAAACCAACATCTGTCCTTAAGTAAATGTCTTCTAAACCGTTTACAAAGATCTGCCTCAGGTCTCAGCATGTTTTCCTGCAACTACATAAAGTATGTGCAAGAGCAGGTACAGTATTATTCTGCCAAGAGCGTTGTCAGCGGTTTCAGTTAAGTGAATGAAACGATTATATGTCTATCATGGAATATACGTTATTTCATTTCCTATCTATAATCTATTGATTACTACATGAGAATGTTGCCTAATTAACCGTGACAGGAATCTTTCATTCATTTCCTTGAGCCACAGCCCAAAGAAAGTTTCCTGGTATGAGTTGTCCTTCAAGCAGTGTTATCACTGTACAGGAAGTGTGAGTGTACTGTATGACAACATCTCATAGGTTACTCCCATGGCAAGAACATGTCCTCCTCTCCATCAGCGCTGAGGTCACAGTCATGCATTTCTGAATGTAAGATTATTACTTTGACACCAAACCAAATTTCAGAAACTACCCTGGGTGAAATGGCTGTACATTAGCCAAGGTTTTACATCGGGGCACCACTTCCACTGTAGTAGTGACGCTGAAACTCAAGATTTTTCAAAATGTATGACACACAAACCAATGACTGCTGTTAAAGTTAAACATACCATGAAACTCTTTACGCAAGAAAATGTTAAACAATAACCACAGAAAATGTTTGGTAACACTAGTTGAAAGCGTCCTTGGATTTAAATTGGAATGCTCCGTTTAACTTCGTAATCATTGGATTTGCTTTGACACATTTTAAAGTGTCTTTAAAATGTGTCACTTACCTTGTGAGTGACATTCAAAGTCCAATTTTAATTCATTCTAACCTTAACTAAAAAAAAACTTAACCCCTTAAATGAACCCCTAAACCTGATTCTAATGCTAATCTCAATTGCTACTTTAATCCAAAAACCAAACCCCTTAGCTCTAGCCTTTTCCCTCCTGGAGTTTTGCTAAATGGATTTTTGGGTCTCAAGTATAGTAAAACCTGTACACACTCATATCAATAACATGCCCTACCTGCAGTTAGACTGGTGACTTCTCATTAATCACCATGACATGATCAATACTCGGGCACCCAGTTGGTGTTCAAGGCTGTCCTTTGTCTGCTCAGACATCCTCAGTCCACATGCCAAGGGATTCTGTCTCTGAGATTCACTTTTAAACAACTGTGATAGATGTGTCTGTTACAGTTCAAAGTCTCTGTGATTAAAGCGGGTGTTAAGGTCCCATGCTGTTCATGGTGTTGCCCAGGAATGCTAGCAGTTGTCACATATCTTTGTACCCTTTGAGGGATTGCCACGCGCCCTGGCAGCAGGACCACAGGCCGTTGTTCGCTGATCTGATCCATTCTGTTTCTGTGCTGAGCTAAGTTTAGAGGTCTGCCGAGAGGGAGGGGTGACCTGGGAAGGATTTCTGGGTGTGGCTGGTCCAGAGAACGAGGCCTGTGTGTGTGTGTAGCTGTAACCGGGGTGCATGCTCCGGTCATTGTATTTTTAGGACTGGCATGGGAGTAAAGAGCAATGTATTGGGTTACTACACACCACATATTCAGCTCCTTTGCAGTGAGAGCTTCAGCATACCGAGGACTACTATTGCTCTTAGACTGCCTATTTGACAGCATGACTTCAGGGTCATCTCTCTGTATGACAAAAATACATTCACCAACTGGCAAACAAAACACCTTGAGATAGACACTTTGAAAGGGTTATTCATTTTTCCATAGGAAGTAGTCTATCGTATTACATACTGTTATACTCTGGTGTTCAGCTAGGTAGTAATGGTCCATGCATTTGCTGCTATTGTTTGTTGTGTAAGCGATGAGAAGGGTGAGGTGGTGGATAATGGCTGGATGTGCCGTCTAATTGCTCCTTCTGGAGCGTTAACATCACATCTGTCTGGTTTCTCTGGGCTCCACAGATGTGTGGAGGAACACACAGCTATAGCATCCAGCTGCTGTGGGTTAGATACTGAGAGGGTTAGAGAAATGTGTTACGTATAGGAAAAATGACATTGATTCAGGCTGACAAAACAAGCAAGCTAGCTTTTCAATGACAAACTATAGCCAACATGGGTGCAGACAGTTTAGGGAAACTGAGTGAAATACTTTAATAAGACAAGCAGATAAAGTATAGTTGGTGTGTATTATTTTGGAACCATGTATGTTGTACTTTATTGCACTAATTATTAATTAGTATATCCAGTTCAGATAGGAAACCTGAGTGATCACTGGTCAACGATGTATCAGCTGACACTTGGAATTCCTCCAATCACAACATCAGATTTCACCCTGACCATTTAATCGTCAGGTTACTCACTCAGTCTGATGTGTGCTGGTCTTACTAGCAGGTGCAAACCCACCCACCACCACTGCATCCACCTGTTTCCTTTCATGGGGTGGATCTGTACGGTGTACCTTGCTCATTGCCTATGGGGATTGCTGAAATTTTGTTGAAATTGTTATTAGTAGTATTGTATACATGATCATGTGACGGCAATGAGTTACCTTAGAGGAGCAGAACCTAACGCCAAGACACGTAAAGTATTGATGTGCACGTCTCCAATAAATGGTGGAAATAATACGTGGTGTTTTCTGTCCAGATTGGCATAGTGTTTAAGTACTATCTAAATATTAATAAGTACACTTCAGTGAACCCACTTATTTCTGTCATTAGTATACTTATAATACATCACTGAAAACAGAATTGTCAAAGTATTCTAAAGAGGGAAATAAGCTAAAAATAAAAATAATGCTTTTTTGGCTTGGGGAGTATAAATTGTGATTCTCACATCAAAGCTCGTGCATTTTACAAGTGCATGTGAAAGGCAAGCAGCATATCAATTGTGTTAATGGGATTAAGGTAAACTAGACCTGGCTTTTTGTTACCATTATTTCCCACCATTCAATCTAGAGTGCGCTATCTTGGATGTATGTCTAAATGTTTTTTTTCTCCATATTCCCCCGTTGAGCTCACATAGTTATGAATGCTTCATAAAGCTTAATACAAATGTCAACATTTCCTTACAGTTGCGTGGCTTAAATCATGAAAGCACAGCATGGAAGTGAACAGCTCACCAGGACCCAGTAATGCACAAAATATTCTCAACCGCTGCTCTCCCAAGTTTGACACAATAATGCTGACTGACTGGGCCAGGTGCCCACGCTGTTGGAGTGCGTCATATGCTTAATATTTTATGAAGGGCTGATGACGAATCTACTCCTTATGAAATATACTGTGAAACCCTGTGTAAACCTAATGCAGCAGTTTTTGAACAAGTAATTTGTAGAAGTTAGATCCTGTCATGGTATGTTTCTCTTAATTTTTTTAGGGATTGTTTCAAGCGTCTCTCTTTGGCCTAGTTTACCCTCTTGAAATGGATGAAACAGGGACTTATATGCATGAAATTAAACATGTTGTCAGTTTGTCACCACTTGTTAATAGAGCACATTGTCTGTGAAAACTGAAATGACATCCCAAACTGATTGCCTTACCATTTGAGCACTGCGCTGAGGGATGTCACTCTGCATATCAGAGCTCAGTGCATGGAGGAGAGAGTAACAAAGCCCTGTTCTCTGTTCTCCAAGGGACGGATGGGCAGAGAGACAGGCGGGGAGGCAGAAAAGCGGCAGATAGGCAGGTAGAGACCAACAATTACTCTGGCATATAGACAGGTAGTTAGGTAGACAGAGAGAAGTGACAGGATGACCAACAGAAAGACAGATGGATGGTCTGACAGACAGACATAGTGGCTCACTCTGAAACACCTTTTTTGCCCTAATCACATAGAGTGTAACCCAGTGTGATGAGCACTCTGCTGCACTAGGTCACAAGCAGGGGTCTGATGTGTTGCTTTATTGAAAGTGCAGCCTGTCATTAGACGGGCAGCAGTTAGACAGGCGTGATGAGCAGGCTGGTGATGTGTGCATGGCCCTGCACACCCTGACATGCCCACTGTACCTGCTCTTTAACTCCAGCCCTCAAATTACCACTGCTCAAACAGTCCACCTTTCTGGGGCTGGAGGGGGAAACAGAATAATGTGTAGTTTGGGAGGTGTCAATGAGAAGTGTACGAGAGGACAGGCTTGGAATGCTAAATGAAAATGTTTAATCTAGCCGGGGGAACAGCTGCACTCATCTAATATTGTTGGCCCATAATCTGGCGAGAGATGGTGAAGTACGCCATCAGAATAGAGTAGCACTCCCCACAGCCCTGATGTCAAGAAAAACTCTGACTACACTTAGATCCACATTCTCATCAGTATGGAGACTGTAGCCAGACAGTATATCTAAAACGGAGCAATGTAAGCCCTGTACAAAATACATAAAATAGTATTCACTCAGCTCCTTCAGAGTTATGGGCAACCCGTAGAAACACAGCCTACATTTTTGTTATTGTGGAATCTATAGTGGTATTTAAAATGATGCATGATTATACATCGTTCATGCTCTCTCCCAATGAGCTCACACAGCTATAATCACAAAATTTGAACCAGTACACATAGGCCGCCGGTCTGTAATTTGGAAGATACAGTAACTCTTGTGATCAGTCATTTGGTATAGAGAGGTGTAGGAACTTAATGTAATGTTTAGAAGGGGTATCTTCAACACTGTAACAGTGTTCCTGTGTTTGACCTGGTTATCATTAGAACAGTACATTTCAGCAGCTGTCCAATGAAGAGATAAGGGAATAGGGAGAACTGTTACATACCGTATCCAATAGATAAAGAAACGTCAACAGCAGCATGGTGGAAAAACAGCGTAGTAAAACATTAACTCTGTTCCACCTCCCTTTCCATGAGACATGGGAATACACCGCTTTGGATTGATCATAATATATCTCTCCAGTCGAATGTCTCTTCAGTGAGATAGTGTCATATCATCAAATTGCTCTGTTTCATCAAAGTAAAAGGTTTAAAAAAAGACAGAAGTCAAGACATCTGTAATTCCTCAACCATTTAAGCTACTAATGATCACATTTTGTGGAGAATGCCCTGTTTCTGCCCTTCTGTGTGTTTAATAAAAAAATGTCTGGATCGTAAACCTTCAAATCGAAATGCTAAATGATCCTTGTTATGCCTGTCTTAAAACAATTCCATATTTTAGCTTAGTACAAATTGGAAATTAAGAGAAAAGGAGGGCAAATCGTCTTTAACGCATCACAGCTAAAAATATCCCAAAATGTAGAGGGGCTTTTCCCCTTGTTGTAGTGAAACTGTCAGCGTTTCTCAAATTGCCAAGTGGATGGGTCTTTTTGTTCTGTGAGTGTGCTGACAACTAGAATGTTTCTTAGGGGGACGAGAGTGCTGTGTGAATGGAGAGGAGAACATAACTGCTGTGTTGCCTAGGCAACAGGGAACAGGACACTGCAGAGTGAGTAGGTATGAGAGCTGGACAGGTACTAGTAGTGTAACAGGAGTAACCCCCTGAAGCAACACAGCGTTGCATGGTGTGGGCTACTGCTATTTTGGTCTTTTTTTAAAAACTAGAACGTTAAAAGAAGTTTACCTTCAGTTTTTCAATCACAGTCATGTTGTTTGCTGATTGAGTGGATCAAGTATGTCAAACAGCGCAGCGAATGTGTCCTTCATGGTGTAATGGCACAGTTGTGCATTCCTCTTGCCTTCTCCACTTATTTAAAAGGCACACACTTGTCTATAGAAGTTCACACTTCTATAAAAAAAGGAATATGACTTGCTGCTGAAGTACTCTGAGCATAAGGAAAAAGACTGTCTGGTGCAATGAGATCAAAATTGAAATAGGCCTGAATGCAAAAGGTCTGGTCAAAATGATGTACCACTCATCACCTATCTAATACCAACTCTAAGGTGAAGCATGGTGATGGGAGCAACATGCTATGGGGATGCTCTTCAACAGCAAGGACGGGAGACTGGTCAGGATTCAGGGAAGGGTGAACAGGGCAAAATAGAGAGGTTCTTGACAAAAACCTAATCAAGAATATGAATCTTTCAGCACAACAATGATCTAGATCATACGGCCAATACAAAAAACTGGCAAAACTTGCAATCAACTATAAATTAATTCTAAATCACAACAAAATGTCGAGACGGCGAAGGGGTTTGAATACTTTCCAAAGGTGCTGTGTGTGTGTGACTTTCAAGCGAAGACATTGATATAGTGCAAAGTATTCTGCAGGTATCTGGAAAAAACGAATTATATGATTTCAGGGTCCCTGGGAATATAGTGAAAGCCTTGGTGTGGCAGTTTGATGGAGATGAATGGCTTTTATTCTTGCCAGATTGCAAAAGTGAATTGTTCTGGATATTGTATGTTTAAGTGGGATGTAATCAATGAATTATTATCTCTCTGAAAATGAGAACACATTCAGTACAATGATAAGCAAGCCTTGTTCAAGTACGTTGCAAGCCATGCTGAGTTTTGCATCATGGGATATTTTAGAGCGATTAAAGAAAATATTGATATTAAAAAGATGGAGAGAGAGAGAGAGAGAGAGTGGGAGATATGCATACAGGTGCTTACTATATATATATATATCTGTAGTTCAGTAACACAATTTTGATTGACCAGATCACCGGTAGTTTCAGAAGCTTTGCCAGAAGAATATCATACATTTAAAAGCTCTTTTACAGTAGCTGTCCCACAGTCTTACAGAGAATAAATGTGCTCTAAGGATACGGAGGTGAAACAACCGTCCCCAGCCCCAAAAGGGCACATTTCTCCCTAATAGGGGGTACGGGGCTGGGGACCAATGGGGCATTCAGACATGATGCCAGGGGTGGGGCTTGATGGCTTAATCCTCCGATTTTGCCAGTAACTACGGAAAGCGTTCCAAGGCCTGACAATTCTGCACCTGCTGTGCCTCTGTCTCTTACTGACAGCAGCACATGGTCAGCTCACACTGCATGTGGGTTCGCTCAGACTACATCAAAGGAAGTGTTACATCCCTAGAGCATTTCTCATCAGAATTAAGATGACAAAATGGTTTGATGTACAACCCCATTTTCAAAAAAGGTACGCTGCATAAAATGTCAATAAAAACAGAATGCAATGATGTGAAAATCATTTGTACCTTATATTCAATAGGAAATAATGCAAAGGCAACATATCAAATGTTGAAACTGAGACATTTTATTGGGTCTTGAAAAATATATGCCCACTTTAAATTTGATGCCAGCAACACATTTCAAAAAAAGTTGGTACAGAGGCAACAAAAGACTCGAAAAGTTGTGTAATGCTAACAAACTAAACCTGGTGGAATATCACACAACTAATTCTGTCAATTGGCAACAGGTCAGTAATATGATTGAGTATTCAAAGATCATTCCAGAGAGGATGGGCCTGTCAGAAGTGAAGACGCGGAGGGGTTCAACACTCTGTGAAAGACTGCGTGTTTCTCATTGTAAATTTAACTTATCATCTACGGTACATAATATCATTAAAAGATTCTGAGAATCCCGAGAAATCTCTGTATGCAAGGGACAAGGCCAAAAAAATAATTTCCTTAACAAAAAAAGAAATGATATATTTCTGTTACACAAAACTAAACTGGAACTAGAACCTTTAGGTCCAAAACTAACTACAATAAACAAAAAAATGTCATGAATATTTTTCAGTTTTTGTCTTTTGACCATCTAAATCTTAGACAGTACTAAATGTGAAATGTAAATGCTTTTCTTAAGTTTCTTAGGCTTAATATTGTTGGACGAAGTGTGAGTTCATCGTAGGGCAGCTTTACTGTTGAACAGTGTCAGACTACTATGGAAGCCCTGAAGCCCAAGGCAGTAAAACATTTTTTGGGCCAGAGACTAAGTTTATCTCGTTTGAACGACTTAGTATCCTGTTTGAATGACTTAGTAAAAAAAATGCTGAAAAAAAATGCGAAATTTTTTTAAAACTTTTTTTTAATATTAATTGTTTTTTTGCTAAGTTGTTCAAATGAGATACTAAGTTGTTCATACGAGATACTAAGTCGTTCAAACAAGATAATCATTAGTATGCATAATTAGGCCAAATTCATTATGAAGCATCATTAATGAATTTTGAATGGGCTACATTAAAAAAATTTTTTTGAATGGAATTCAAAGGTAATGTTTTGGAGTTCAAAGGTAGCCTTGCTTTAGTGTTTCAAAGAATTAATGAATGGGCTACCTTTGAACTCCAAAACATTACCTTTGAATTCCGTTCAAAAACTTTTTTTTTTTACTAAGTCGTTCAAACAAGATAGTAAGTCGTTCAAACGAGATACTAAGTCGTTCAATCAAGATAAACTTAGTCTCTGGGCCCAAACATATTTTTACTGCCTTAGGCTTCAGGGCTTTCGTAGACTACACACTGATGGAATGAGACAAAAAAGCACACAAAATAAACTCTTATACTTGGGTTGTTATTATTTGTTTACCAATACATAAGCAGAGATTGAATGTAAATTTCAATCCCTTGTTTGATCCCTCTCACATATGCCATGTCAAGACACTTGGGTAAAGTACAGTTGTTGACTAATTTGAGTAGTTAAATTAAACCAATAGGACAGTCTCCACACATTAAGAAAAAAAATTGTTATTGTTTCAAAATGCTAAGATTTATAGCGGATGACATGTGCATTGTGTAAAAGGCACATTAACACGAATTATCCTACATAATATTTTTCAAACATGACTCATATAAACAAAGATTTTTTAATTCTTTTTTGTAATTTAGGATGGCTTTGTAATTTAGGATTGTCTTGACCTTAATCAAATCAAGCTTCTGTGACAAGAACTGAAGTGGCCAATACATGCCAGACGCCTCGAAGCTCAATCAATTGGATCTTTAAAGGGGGAGTGGGCAAAAATCCATCAAAAAAGTTATCAGAGACTGTGGCTATGGGGGACCTTTACTCCAAGTTATCTCTGCTAATAGATGTGCCCCAAGCTACTGAATGATGGGGTTTATATATTTTTCACACAAGAAATCTGAGTTTTTGTCAAATAAACCACTTTTTGTAAATAAACAATAAAATATATCATATGTTTTGTTTGTGTCCTTTATCTGGAATGTCTTCATTATGAATTGCGTTTTTGATAAGGATTTTCTTTAAGGAGTTTATTTTTATATTTTATACAAAAATTATGACCATCCCTGTAATGTTCACAAACATTCAAGCAGCACTGTAGCTCTTTCTTGTGCTGATGATAGAAGCTTCTTGTTCTTTTCACTATGACTGACACATTACAGAAGCCAGTATCAAGCGCATTGCACTCTGTGTTTTATGAAAGGGAGAAATTTCAGAAGACAATCTTCACTAAATTGTTTGTAAAACAATTTGTTAAACAACGTGAGCATGTGACAGCAGTCTACAAGATAGCATTTTTTTTTGCGTCTGTGACTTTCATCACAGGAATTT
This sequence comes from Esox masquinongy, assembly GCA_016801175.1. Lineage (NCBI taxonomy): Eukaryota > Metazoa > Chordata > Actinopteri > Esociformes > Esocidae > Esox > Esox masquinongy. Next base: position 17,589 of record JACXGI010007213.1, read on the forward strand.
GTGAGAACCAACTTGAGCAAACCATTTGGGATACAAACTAATAACTTCCATAGAATGTATTTTCTGTGATGCATGCAAGCTTATTAGGAGCCAAATGAAGGTAGGCCTTTCCTGCTGTTTTTCAAAAAAGGGATTACTGAAATCTGGAATATACAGTATATTAGCAGAGCTAATTAGCAACAGCTTTCTAAAAAACACTAATTCTGTATTCATTTTATTTTTACATATATTTTTATGAAACCTGTTTGAAGTATACATAATTTTATGACACTGTTTAATTTACCAGTTGCACAGTGTTTGATGCAAAACTTGTTACTTACATTTTCCTTAGAAAAATCAGGGAAAGTGTCTCTACTGACATTTCTTCAAAATAGACTGGTTTGTATTTCTCCCTTTTTAAAATGCCTCTCATTCTGGAACTTTAAGGGATTATGACATAGCTCCTATAATGATCTAATAGCATCTACACTGGTGTTTCATTGTCCACGGTTTCATGATGCAATTTATATTACAACATTCTTTAATCAAAATTCCAATTTACAAGATTCTTTATTTTTTTTAATCCAAGCACATGGCTACACCATCCACGATTGTTTTATGTTGTATTAACATTCCACAATGTTACTTCACTCAAATTATATTAATGTCCTACTTTATTAGTAAAATGGCTTCAATACTGTTGAAATGTATTATCTTCCTCTGTTTGGATGCCTTGTCAGGTCATGCCCTCAACTTGAATATTACCATTGTTTTCCTTAGCTACATACTTGAATCTTTATGCAACTTTGTAGCCATTCAATTCTTTGGGAAATTAGAATTTTTTTAAAAAGGAAAAGAGAAAGCTGTGTGTTGAGAAATACTATTTCACTGCTGCTGTCCCCTGCGGTTGTAAGTCTTCAACCATTTTGGTGGCAGGGTCATCACCATCTGGATTGTAGCTTATATTGTGGCCTTCCCCAGGCCATGTTCACTTCAATATTGTCACACAGACACACAGTGGACATCATGCAGTCTGTCTGCCCCTTGCCAAGTCTCTTCTGTTTTGCATTCCACACAACCTACTGTATCTAGCATGTTGGGAATGTCATTCTTTGCCTTGTAAAAGAGACAGAAGATTACAAATGACTTGCCGGATTGAGGAATAGAGGTTTGATTGATTTGCTCCCTTGCCGGTCATGCTTATTAAGTTTTACACTGCACACACAATGGTTCTTTATTTTCTCATTCTGTTTGGATGTATCACTGTAGAGATGGGCTATATTGTTGGGAAGTGAAAGTCACAACTGCATGATGCAGTGCTGGACCTACAGAATTTTGCTTTTTCAGAAAGCTACAGTTAAGTAAATGATTTTATTTGAAATTGATACCTATATAATTGTACAATGCGAAATCACTTTTAGTTGTGGTAATCAGTTGAAGTTCAGCTTCAATATTCCCAAGTAAACCTTAAGTAGTCCTTAATTATTGACATACACTCTGAAAAGTGAACAACCTACAGTGGTTTCCATGTCACCAGCACTGCATTTCACCCAATTTACCTCAGCCTTACTGCAAAGACACCCCTGAATATGAAAGGTAGTCTTTAGGACGTACACAAAATGCCAAGTGGTTATCACCATGGTCCCCCGGACATCCTTATGCCTTTGACCTGTTTTCCAGGATGTGACAGGCTGTACTGAAAACATGTCATTAAATCTAACACAGACCATCAGTCTCATAGAATTGTCTCTAAGGTTCACTAAGTTTAAACAGCCTGTGTTTATTGATGTTGAGCAGTAGTATTTGTTTTTAGGCAGTGCTACAATGCTGGGAAAGGCACAAAATGTGAAGGTAGCTCTGCTATCAGTTATCTATCAACAACAATTGGCCAGATGGGGACACTAATTACTGTATGAGTAATCCTATAGGAAACTGCACACTGCAGGCAGTGTGGCTGCAAGGAAAATAATGTTTCCTACTGGACAGGTCTTAACTTGGAATGCTAGCTGTGTAAACAGAGTGCCCAATAACATGATGACACAGTTGGGAGGCACACCATTTGTCTCTGTTTGAAGATGAGTGAAGCAGGGACAGTGAGAGGGGTACAGGGTTGGGTTGTTCACACTAGGTCCCCATTTCTGTTCGTGGTCTTCATTCTAAATCGTCAGCCAATATGGCTTGTTTTAGTTCTGTCTATGGATCTATATGGATAAAAATCAAAGGTGTCAATGCTTCCCGCAATTTATAGGTAATAGCTGGGTGTCTGAGGAGCTGTGGAGTGCATGTGGATTCAGCTTGGGAGAAGGGAGATACTTTTTGCTGTTGGACTCAGTGTGCTCATTCAGGACCTATTGAACACACCTGCTGACCGGCTCATCTAACAGGCTGGGTGTGAGGACAAGATGCCAATAGTTTGTGTGTGTCTGTCTGTATGTGCTCAGATTTTACTTGTGGGGACCAAAAATCCAGACAAGGATATTAAAACAACAAGCATTAGTGGGTATTGTAAGTGTCAACATTTTGGGTTAGGGAAAATATAGGTTAAGGGTCATTTATTTAAGGGTCAGTTAGGGTTCAGGGTTAGAGAATATATACAATTTCGGTCAAAGTTTTAGAACACCCACATTTTCTATGTTTTATTGAAATTTAAGCATCTCAAGTCCAATAAATGACCTGAAATGGCACAAAAGTGAGCAGTTAACTGCCAGAGGTTGAAAAAAGGTTTAAGGTTACCAAAAACAAAAAAATTATGTACAGTTATAAAAAGAAGCCCTTTTCAGGGAACAAGTTAACTTACAGCTGTTCTCCAGCAATTTAAGTAAATTTAGCCTTGAAAGTTGATGCTAACTATTCCTAAAGATGTCCCAACTTTTGTTAATTACTTAAAGTACAAACCCTCTATCTGTATAAAAGCTGTGTTGGAACAGACTGTGTAATTACATCCTCTTAAACATTATTTGGACATTATTGTACTGCAGGAAATAGTATTTATTGCCATCATAATGGTGAGAAAAAGGCAATTAACAAAGGAAAACAGACAGACCATTTTAACCATTAAAAGTATAGGTCTTTCCTTTAGAGAAATTGCAAAGAAAGCCAAGGTGTCCATGAGTACAGTTTCCTACACCATCAAAAGCTGCTTGGAAACAGGAAAACAGATTCAAGCACAGGTTAACACTGGTCAAAGTAAGCAAGTTTCAGTTTCAACTGTGAAGAGAAGACTTCAAGCTGCAGGTTTGACAGGTCAAGTGGCAGTAAGAAAGTCATTGCTAAGATGAAACAAGTAATATGAGGATTACCTGGGCCATAAAGCACTGCCAGTGGACTGCTGAAGAATAGAAGAAGGTCTTATGGACCAATAAATCAAAATTTGAAATATTCGGTTCATCACGCATGGTTTTTGTACACCTTTGGTTAGGTGAAAAAATGGTTCCTCAGTGTATGTCACCAACTGTCAAACATGGAGGAGGTAGCGTGATGGTCTGGGGCTCTTTTGATGAATCCAGAGTCAACTACTTGCGTAGAGTGCCACCCTGAGCCAAAATGGCTACCACAGTATTTTGCAGCGACATGCAATACCTCTGGTGTAAGCCTAGTTGGTCAGGGTTTGCAAGACAATGACCCAAAACATACCTTCAGCCCTTCAAACATACCTCCAGAGATGTACAGTATGTTAACACTTTTCGCGCGTCATATCCAAACCATTCAAGAATATTTGAAATGTATTGTGAATCTCGACACAGGCCCTTGGAGGTTATTTTAATATGTATTCATTATTGACTTGATCCATGTTCTTTGTTTAAGGTCATTGTTTTTCAGCTACAATCCCTGTGTTTGCTGGCTTGGCCCTGGTAAAGCTGTCTACAGAAATGTCCCTTGTTAGCCTTCTAAAGGAAAACTTTAACTTTGAAGTTAAATCTAAGCAGATATATCCATGAACCGAAGTCAACAGCAGTTATCCCTGTACCAAAGTGCAGTCAATGATGCATTATAACCACTGCATGAACAGCCTATTGGCAGCAGGTAGTCTAGTGATAAGAGCATCTGACCCAAACCAAAGGTTGCTAGATTGGATCCCAGAGCCAATTAATAATACCAATTTTATACGAAACCTAAAACCAGTGAATTTGACCTGTGAATTGCTGTGAATTATTTGCTGATTTTGAAGTTATCCATTTGATTCAAAATTATGATAAGCATGTGTTCTATTAAAACGCTAGGGCTCAAGGGGCATCCTGAATACATCCTGAATACAGTCACAGGTAAATGGAAGTTGTTCAGCTTGAAAGAGGGACAGTTGCGAACGAGCAGAGTTGGGGAGTAATATGTACATGTAACGGATTACAAAAAAACAGTAACTGTAATCCGTTACGTTACCAACAAAAATATTGTAATCGGATTACAGATACTTTTGGAAAAAAAATTGATTACTTTTGGATTACCTCAATTGAAAAAGAATAGGTGCGCGAAATAATTATGACGCGTTGTGTGTTTGAGTTTATTATTTAATGTTATAAAAACATCCTTATTTGAACCAAAATATGAATTGCGCGCCTCAGTTGTGTGTGTGATCATCATGCGCGCAAAGGTGGACGCGCATAACCAGTTTAGTGACGGAGGAAGCGCTAGTTTAAATTTCTCCGGTTTTGGTTGGTTGGATAGCTGGTAAAAACAGAGTATATCTTCAGTAATATTAACCGAGTCATATAAAATGTTATTTAGTTATCTACTCGACGCATGATTCTCAGAACAATGATAGTCAATAGGCCTACCTGGTGTTATGTCTTTTTCAAGTTTCAAGGTTTATTTGTCAAATGCACCGAACCCAGCCAGGACGAATTGCACCGAAGAACTTTTACAGGAATTGTTTAATAGATTAGGCAACTATTAGATAGCTGTAACATGGCGCTGCCTTCAAGATAAAACATTATATGGAATTTACCACGACATTTGCGGAGAAAATGTGTGTTGGGAAGCACTCTGCCAAAGGATGATTATTTGCATTTGACGCGGCCATATCAACTCCGTCCATACAGGTAGGCCATGTGATTCTGCTTGCTATGCATCTCTGAAAAATGTGTTCATTGGTTATCATTGATTGCTGACGTCATTTACTTTAAGATAAGATTGCAGGTTTATAATCACAGTTTATTTCTTTCAATGGCGTTTTGAAAATACATCACTGGTGGCCGTAATAATCGCAGGTTACGTTCGCGCGGGTAAATCTTATTTCTACTGTATGCGGGTGTTCACGATTGCAAACGTGCATTTGCGTGCCGGGGGTTACTGCAACATTTTGACAATGGTGGTTGTGGAGCAAATAAGAGACTACTGCAGAATTGGTTTATGCGCGAAAGCTACGGATATCTTAATTTTTATATACAACAATGTCAATACCCTTTTCGAGTAATCAACAATGTTTTGAAGCAATTAAAAACTTGAATAAAACACAAATAACAGAACAGGCTTAAGCATCATTAGATTTTGGTTCAGATAAAAAGTAAGATTCTGTAAGATTGAGGTTTATTGGATTCATTGGAATGACTGAATATCTGACAGACCTTTAGCTTGAATGTAGAGATGTAGCCCAATCTTATTGAAGTAAAAAGCAATGGTTTAGAAACCCATTTCCAAAGGCACTGTAGCCTACACAACCCATAAGGTAAAATGCGAATTCTGTTTTTGGCCAGCTGTGTAAACTCTAACATTGATTGATCCTGCAAAAGGTGTTCAGTTGGTTATAGGCTATTCCTATTTGTTTTCCAATGCCTCTTAATATGAAAGTAATCTAAAAGTAATTCAAAGTAATGAGATTTCGTTACTGAGTTTGAGTTATCAAAAAGTTACGTTATTGATTACAAATGTGGACAGGTAACTTGTAACTGTAACGGATTACATTTAAAAAGTACTTTTTTTAATTTAACAACCCTGCGAACGAGTTAGTTATTTTTGCATAGTTACTATGTAAAAAGACTGGTTGTCTGTACTATCAAAAGTGGTTGCAATGCAGGCTTTTCATTTGCTAGCTTGCTACCTCAGTCACGTCAAAAACATCATGCTGATAATGACTTTGGTATTATTGTATAGATATTCTCTAGCTACCAAGCCTCTCAGGTAAAAAAGGAGAGATCATTGCAATGTGGGCTTTGCAGTCAACATGAGTCCTAACAAGTGATATATTGCTTGTTAACATATTAAAACTGCAGCATGCAGAATAATGCCACAGCATATAATTTTGTCATATCTCTGCATTTTTTCTCAGTGTATAGAAATGTGTGTTTTTCTTATGGCGAGGCAGTGTTTTCACACGCTGTGTTGTGCCAATCAGCTTTGCATTGTCGCCTACATTTCAAGTTCTCCTCACACCTCCTTTGAATGTGTCTTCATTGTCCTCTATTTATACTGATTCCAGGGATGTGTTGACTCCAAATAGCAAATAAAAATCAATATCTGACTACAAACAACCTTGTCTGCCATCTTTCCAGAAAAGGTAGAGATGAACAACAATTGTTCCAGGATGCGATGCAGCCACCTGACTCATACATTACGTGCAATCTGCATCCAGCCCTTTAAACTGGACAGAATTCTGGTGGCTTAGGTTCTGTAGATTCTGGAGAGTGCGCTTTTCTACAATATACTACAAAATGTATCGGCTCTGAAATTCTTCAGAATATTTGGAGAAGTATATTGTTGTCTTACAAGGCCCTGTCAGTGAAACATGTTGCAAGAGGGCTGTCCACAAAATATTTTCCTGCTGCTTCACTGAACTACACAAGATTGTATTGTCAGAGATGGTTTTGAATATCATCGGCTTGAGCTGAGGTCTACTAGCAGCAATTGCACCTTTCCACTTTGAATAGCATTCTTGTAAGGAATGTAAAAGCATCTTTCTTTACGTGTGGAATATCAACCTGCACTGAATATCAACGTGCGGGCACCTAAGCATACACACAAACACACAAGCACAACGAAATACCCACAAGCGCACACAACACAAATGTGTTCACCCGTAAAAGCAGACACACATGAAACGCACCCTAAAGAAACACTCCGATAATTGGTATTGGTAACATTAGGGCATGGGGAGTCAATGACCTCAGGCAATTAACTGTGCGTTCCCTGTGGTGCGTGTGTGCTGAAGAGGCCACCAGTGACAGGGAGCACTGCTGTTTCGGGGGGCAGTGCCTCTCCCCTCTCCCTCCCGTCCACAGGAACAACCTATGATGTAATGCGGCTGCCACTGACAGAGCGATCCCTTCTCCTGCTCTGGATGTGTTCCCCTCCCCTTTCTATTTGGCTGCTGCCGAGGCTGCTCACAGTAGTGGTAGTAGCTCGGTCTGGGAGCCAAGCACGGGTTGAGTTCAGCCGCAGCCCTGGGCATCTCTGGGGACCCCTGCAGAGCTTCTGTTCCTCTGTCACCGCCTGACTGGGAGCTACTGGTACGGACCACCGCAGGACCTTGTCCTCTATTGCTCAAGGTAATTCCTCTGGCTCACCTCCAAGGACTAGGTTTTAAAGAGAATGGAAGGGAGAGAGAGACAGAAGGATAGGAACACAGTAGAAACCTGGCTTGGTGTCCAGTGAACTGCTGAATGAATTGGTCTGTGCGGCGAAAGCTTCTTGTCGCTGTAATGCTGGCTGCCATGGCAATAGATTGACTTCAGCTCCCTGTGGGTTCTGCTGTCGCACCCCCCACTCTCTGCCTCTCTCTCTCCCACTCTCTCTCTTTCTCTGCCTCTCTCTCCCCCACTCTCTCTCTCTCTCTCTCTCTTTGCCTCTCTCTCTCCGTACGTTTTGTAAGGTGTTGGTTACCATGGTTAAATTTTAGATGGGCTGGATTTTCGTGCTGGCTCAGAGCAAATTCAGCATGTCTAGAGGAGAGCTACTGTACCTTTGGAAAGGTGATTCCTGTTTCCTAGTCATCTTTCTGGAGAAAACAGTAAGATTTATTGTCTTCTAAATTACAGATGTGAACATTTTTATAAAAAGAACAAGGGTATAGGGTCACTGTTCTTTTTAAATATGATAGAACAATACATTTTTAGATTGTTAGGTTGGAAGTGGAATACTATTTTCTCAGTTTATTTTAATATGTGGGTGTGTGCTTGGACAATGGTCTGCATGAGTGATACAGTTGGAGTTCTCTGCATGAATGCCGGGTGTCTTTCATTAATTAAGGTCAATGATTGTTTTAAAAGTGGAGACAATCTGATGACGTGCAGGTTTTATGCATCATGATTACGTGATCACCTAGTCCAAAAAAAAAAAACCTCTGCTTGTGTTTCTGGTGCAAATGCTTCAGTTGGTTTGCTAGTTTGAATGCAGCCAGTTCATTTTTTTGGTTGCCAGGGCTAAACTCCGGTACTTTGTCCGATGCAATGTTAATATTTCATGTCTTGTCTGTCCCACATGTGGATGTGGTTATAACTAATTCATCCAGAGGATTTTCCTCCTCTACTGTCAGAGGAGAATACCTACACCCATCTGTGCCCACTATCCACTCTGTAATTAAGGACAGTATAAGCACTATCTCATTGTGCTTCTTGTCATTTAGCCCAATATACTGTAAGACTTTAAACGTTGAAGATGTTATTTTAGATTTTTATATCATTTTATATAAAACATTCATTTCTAGAAAAACACAAAAAGGTGTGAATATTGGGGATCCTTTGTGCAGAGAGGACCTCCTGTTGAGAAGAATCCTATGCTTTGATTGGTCAGGGAACATCATGTGGGTTGTTCGGGGGTCATCCAATGATTTCCCCATGAGAAGAAGTCAGGTTCACAATGAATTATAATTAGCTGCCACACCATACATAACATAACATCCAACCTATATTCAGTTGTACATTTCCAAATGTCATTTGTTGTTATACTTGGAGTCAGCAGGCTATCCTCAGTATGTGTGATACACTGTTGAGGACAGAAATGAAATTCAAGCTTTCCATCTGTCATTTTGACCTTCAGTTTTATTTCCTGATCAAATGACCATTATCAAAGTGTGGACCAAATGGACTGCTAATTAATGTGTTATATCATCCAACTGATCATCCCCTGGGAGTGCTCTCAACAGCCCACAATACAGCCCACGATCTCTATACTGAAAAACTCAATGCACCAGTATATCTCTTCCAAGAAATTGATTCTGTAAATGAATGGCTTTGCTCATTATAATGTGTTAGCTGAATATAGAACTATGACTGCAGGTGTTTTGGTGTAAAACAGCTCCTGGGAAATGAAACGACAAATAGATTTGCTATGGAAGTGCTTTTTTTTATTAAGACAGTACAAGGAGAAAACCTTTCTCAGAGCTAAATAATAAGAACTACATTAGTTTAGTTGTCATTATCATGCAAGGTCCAACCAAAGATTGTACTTCAGCTCTGTTGGAGATATGTAGAGTGCTGCCTCATTGGGTCCCATGGGGCCATTAAAGTTAACTGCCTTGCTCAAGGGCAAAACAACAGATTTGATTTGTTCACCTTGTTCAACTTTTTATTTGATATAGCAACCCTGTAGTTTTTATCCAAAGCTCCTAATTGCTAAGACACCTGCCATTAGTCTACCTGCTGCCTGGATTAATATACAGTCTTCTACCCACTAATACCTTAGTCCTGGAGGAGGCCTGAGGTGAGCATAGAGCTGCTCAGACAGTTGACTCTCAGTGTTATAGTACCTGTATATTACTACTGCATAAGAATTACCATAATTCAATGTTGGGAGTTGGTTTGATAGAGCAGCAATTTTATGCTGAGATTATTGTAAATATATAATATAACTTTTAATGTACTGTTTGTATTAGGCCTAGTTCAACATTCATATAGTTGAAATGTCTGAACATTATTAAAGAGCTGTGGAAAATGAAACATTGGTTTTCTCAAGACTATTAATCCAATTCAAAATCTAATTAATATTTTATAAGCAAATGCCAGCATTAGAATCAATCTGCTGTACTTTATTCTGTACAGAGATTTCCTAATTTCATTAGTCTCTTTAGGACTGTGTTTTGATGTCTTTTTATCTCACACGACACATTAGAAGTCTTTGTGCTAAATAGGGGGAGTTAGTCATTTATTTTCATTAGTCAGAGTTAATTAGTGTAATATTTTAAGCACCCAAAGACCTGTCTTGCATTAAAGACTTTCTCTAAATGTTGTTATATGTTTATGTTGATACCCATTAGCTTTTGGCTTAGCAGCAGATACTCTTTCCGTGTTAGAGACTTATGATGGTTTTGACGCAGCTTGGGTTCTGCCTTCACATTTACGTGTCATTTATTTTTACATTTAAGTAATTTAGCAGACTTATTTGGAGGGACTTAAAGTAATAAATGCATACACTATTGAATTGACCCTAGTGAGCAACATGGCCCCATGGCACCCACCTTTGACCTCCCCTGTTCCCCAACAGACCCCTGCTGGTCCTTACCCAGTCTCTGAGAGGGGCACCACAGCAACCCCACACTACCCACAGCCAAGGAAAAGTTGGTAGATCAATAGATCAGAGATTATTTTTAATTTTTAATTAATAATACATTGGGCTAACAATGGGCTATTAGTCATTCTTGGTTAAGTAACATGACCAGTTTAAACTGTAGGCTGTACTCTGAAACAGCATCAGATCACTGGCCGTGAAAGTGGCGATCAATTTTCCTAATTGATTTATCACTCTATTGGAGTAGGAAAGGCAATGTTCTCCCATCAAAGGGAATGAAGTAGAGGAGACATGAAAGGGAGTCGTGGCGTCCTTTGATATGGACATGGAGGCCACCTGAGGAGCACAGGGGTTTCTCTTCCCAGTACCCCATCTAAGGACTGAACAGGTGCTTGTTCCTGTGAAGCTAGAGGATAGATCAGTAGAGACAGAGAGTTACAACACAATTAATATTATTTTCCCCTTGTGATTATTTCATTCTACACTACATATTACTGATTATATCAAACATTGTGCTGCTTTTTAGAAAATGAGAGAGGGGGTGATAGAGATGTGTGAAAGGTGTGGGGAGTTAGAAAGAAACAGGGCTGATACACAGCCGATGAAGTGATCACATGACAGACGAGGAAGGAGCTTTTAACGTCTGAAACACAATGGGAGTGACATAGTGAGTTGTGAAACAGCGAGACCTGCACGGACTTAGTCCTCTAATATGAGAACATGTCATGTAGTGAGTCACACAGATTACTCTACCCAGGCTGGGACGGAGTAGCTTGATGTCCTGCTGGAGGGCACGTATCACAGCCCAAACCATACCTCCCCCAGGACTCGCAGTTGGTATGTGGTGTAAGGCTTCTGGTCAGGGAATTACTGTTTATAATGCTCAATTATAATAACGCTGTGGGGAAGATGGAGAACTGGCAATGTCTCGCCAACATACAGATGTTGTTAGGTTGATAATGTACAGCTCTATTTGGTAAATCTGAATGAAAAGTCCAACGTAGCTCAATCATTCATTTCAGTGGTCCTGTATATACAGTGTATAGGTCGATGCCACATTTTATCATCCAAAACTGAACCTATAGTGAGCTGGGTTTAAATTTCCTCATCAGACATCTAAGAAGTGCGTCACTGTTAGAGCCACTGACGTGACTGGCTATTCTCAGGGTAAGATGATTCCTTCACCCCCAGAATTATGCAGTGGCATTCCAGCCTGTATTTCTCCGGGTATCTGAAAATATGTCACATTATTATCAGTGACCTGTGTGAGAAGACAGTAGCCTAGTTTAATTGTTTAATTCTAATTAACGCTACGCTGTAAATAAGCCTTTGTAGTAATTCAAATAATGATGTAAATGCTTTAGAGTTTTAATCCGACAGTGATTTGGAGCAGATTAACTCCAGTAATACAATAGTTTACCTTAGAACAGAGAGTAGAGAGAGATTTAAAGAAAATACCTTAGGTTTCTAGAATTAGTATAAAAACTCAATTAACATAGTGCTGACATATAAGCATAAATTATTACCATTATGTGTGATGTCTCGTTATGGTTTTCTTTTCAGAGTTGATATTGAGGGGAGGTCAAGTGGTTCCATGGTATTGAATTTGTAGTACCTGTCTTTGTCTATAGAAGTCAGAATGACAGAGTATGCACTTTCTATTTTTTAAAGGAGCATTGAATAGCATTCCTTGCTCCTAATTGCTCAAATTGGTGTAGTGCACCTCACACTATGATGATAATGTGTGACTGCAAGGTGAGACAGAGAGGGAGGGAGGAAGTGACAGAGATCTGCCTGTATCATGTTCACGCCACATCAGTCACCAGTGTTTCTCCAGATCTAAACATCTGCTTATGTCACATTGGAGGTGCAAAGAGTTTTGACGTTGACACCTTGTGGTTGGAGGTGCGTCCTCAGCCTTATCCTGAGCACGTGATGGTTTTCATACCTGAGCACAGAGGTAATAACAACTGTTGTGTAGTTATCTCTCATCTCCTTGATCTTGTTAGCCACATCAATAAAGAACTATTATCCATTTATTTTTTTTATTGTACCTTGTTGACTCGAAAGAAACGTGACGACCGTTCTTGACCACTAGACTATGCTGCCCTCTTATTGTGTCAATGTGATGTTGTACTTCCTACACCAGAAACCAACCAAAAGCAACTGTATTTTCCTTTTTATTTCAATTCACAGGATAGAATGAAAGCATGTGTCATCTATCAAGAATCAAAACTTGGTCATTCTTGAGCTTGGATGCTGCCACTGGACACAATTCAATGCAGACTGTATAGCAGCTTTCATTGACTTTAAGGTGAGCGTTCCTTCAATGTTTGATGCCAGTGGCTGTAGGTTAGCAGATGCTTTAGCTACACATTCTGTTAACTGGGTTTACCATCTATTTCTATTCAACCTTTGTAGGGAGAATGTCTACGTGATCTCAATAGACAGGGAAGCAATTTTTGGCCATGACTTACAGCTAGCTTCTGCTGGCTACCCATCGTCCCATAGCTATGTTTTTTGGATCTATGGAGAGTGTTGCATTTTTCTCCACTAAAACTGTGGTAACTACCATGGTCTGCAGCTACTGGACTTCATGCTAGATACATTTTTCACTGTGCCATGGAGGAAGCTTAACCTTTTCAAGGGGAACCAAACAAGGCCCATTCATACCCATGCAAACGTTGGTAGCTCTCATAGCAAAAGCACTACAAGGCATGGAGAATTGCTTTTCAGTAAAAACTTTAAATGTGATGTCACTGCATTTACACTACCGGGCTGAGTTGACACAGATGTCAGGTGGCATCTCAAACCAGAATCTCTGGGATGAGATCTGTGTCATCACAGACCTAAACCTCGATTTGTCCAAGGTCCATGGCTTTGGCTACGCCATGAGCCTGTAGGTAGGCTTAAAAGTTGACCTTAGTAAGAGAGACCATTTCATTTTAAGAGTGATCTTACTGAGTATAGTATTTTTTCAGATGTTATTTCAAATGTTCAGTAATGTACACGTAAACCTTTCCATTACATCCAGTCTAGCCAGAGCTAGCCACTTCATAATACAAAAGAGAAGCTAACCAGCAAATAGCCTATGACACTAATGCAATGTTCCTTCAATTAGCTAGCTACAGTAGTAACATCATTTTCTCTTAATTAACTTATTTTAATGAAGCGGTTCTATTCCAGGCTAGTGCAGTATCTTTGAGAAAGCTCAGCTGCTCAGCTGTCCCACATCAAATTTACAATGTAGCGATTGGTGCTTGGGTGCAAAAGACATGGCAGAATGTGTTCTAGGGGATTGGTTAGTAAACTAAGCTAATTAAGCCAATGGCAATTGCACCAGGAATCATTCTTATTGGCACAACAACTCCCAATGGAGACTCTAGCCAGAGTAAAGACAGAAGGCGCATCCCTCATCTTGGTAGGCTCTCGGAAGGGACAATCTGGATAGTGAGACAATTATCTTGCCGTATGAAGAGTCCTGGCAATTACTGCTAGAAAGGAATCTCCTGTCCCAGGCAAATGAGAGAATCTTCCACCCATACTTGGAAACCATTGCTCTATTGGCCCTGAAGGACTACATCTGGATGCAGCTCACTTCTCAGTGACCTTCCACATATCTTTCAGAAGTGATGTGACCAAAAATGAATTCCTCACCAATGTTCAGTTTCTGAGGTCTATAGGACATTCTGTATGAGGAAAAGTCTCATTCCACCGTTTTGCTATATCAGCCTGTTGCATACATACATAGTATAGCTTAATTAGAGCATAGTAAACAAGCACCCATGGATACAGCCATGTCTAAGACTATAGCAAGTAGTTGAAAGGTCTGCCATTTGGTGCGGTTGTTGACCTCCACAAGCAAGATTAAAATTTGAGTCTGTTTGCAGACACTCTTATTTAGACTTACAATTAGCATTCATTTTAAGATAGGGAGCCCCCGTAGGGAGTGTAGGGAGTGGCAGTTCCTCTTGATGCTCCATAGGCTATCACCATGGTCTTATAGTGGATGCAAGCTTCAACTGAAAGCCAGTGGAGTGTTTAGGTTCAGGACCTAACTAGCTTATGAATGGTTGTAAAGCACCACAGACATTACAAGTTGGCCAGCATTGCCCAGGGATTGGGAAAGCCTCTTCAATGGGGCATGGTTTCATTGTGCTCAAGCGGCTTCCTCAGGTGGCTCGGGCACCTGCAAAGCTAACTAAGGTCATCGGCATGCCCCCTTCCTGATTGAAAGAGAAGTGTGTAAACATGAAGAATTACTTAATATGAATACCTACGAGGCATGTGTTATGGAAATTCTTGAACAGTTCCTATCGATGGAATTACCATTACACACGCTTGCCTTAGTCTTCATCTCCCCTGCATCGGTTTGGAGTTGTTGTGTCCTCCAATATTCCGAGGTTGTTCTGCTTCTCATCGAACCGCTCCACCCAGAAGTATTCGACAAAATCTTTGAACATGGAAGAGATTGCATTCTACCACGATTGAGCTTGCAGACTAACAGCCCACCAAAATGAGTTTCTAGAGCAAGATAAGACAAGCCAATCTTCCAGCATTCCACCTTTCAACCCCGGTCAGGGCTCAGCATTTTGCACTGCCCACTGCAGGATGCCTGGGCACTGTCATCTCTGGTGCATTCTGTTCTCTGTGTCAGTCCTTCAAAGAGGTTGCCTAAGGTTATGAGAGCATGCCTTCTAATACTGTAGTTTAATATCATTCAACGCAAGTCATCGCAATTTGTAATAGATTTAGATCTAATTTAGATTTGAAAGAGAATTGAAGGTTATGTATGTAACTCCAATTCTCTTAAGATGATACTCCTTGGTCAACCACTTCCCCTCCTTGCAAGAAGATATTATGTTCATTGAATGAACTATTGGTCTCTAATATAGGAGCAATCAAGGGCTCATCTCACTGGCAGCTCAACCTTGTCTGCATGCAAAAGACATTTGTGATTGGTACTTCAAGCTTAGAAATCCAGCACATTTGGGATCCCATATGTGAGTTGTCTCACTCATAATACAGTATTGCAGCTGTAAATAACCTTGAGTCTTTCAGTTAGCCTGACTTCTGTCCATACAATAGTATATGAGGATCGGAGCGACTTCTGAGGGAGTCCAGAGAGAACTGTTCTAATCTATTAATGGGATCCCAGACACCCAACAGAAAAACTAATGTTCAACTCTGTCTCCTTTTGTTTGACCAGTTTGATCTACATGTTTAGACGTCTGCTGGCCCTCAGCGAGGGGTGTCTTTTGCACAGTGGAATGTTTAGGCAAGGACAGGTGGTCTACCTCAACTGTCCTACACACAATCTATAGTTACACTGACTGCCTGTCTCCAGCATGTGCTGTAGTCTCCTTCAGGACTGACGGTGCCGAGTGACTGTATGACGTCTGCTAAGAAGGCTAGCCTTGCCATAGAAGTCCTAGTAGTTCTCATGTGACCAACAAGGAATCTCAGCCTCTTACCTCCTCACCGAGATTCCCAGAGCTGGCATTCCCATTCTGAATAGCTCTAAACCTGGCATTCCGTCTGCCTGCTTAGCACTGCAGCCCAAGTATAATAAACACCCGCTAGTTTAGAAACCAGTGTCTCCCTCAACAGCATGTCTTACACCTCTCTGTGTTCACATGGATGGTTTTTTATAGTTTCAAAAGTTATTTCATACATCAGAGACTGCACAACTTATGCAGTATTTCCTACAGTAAGTGTGAAATTGGACTGATTACATTTCTAAAACGATGTGCATTAAATGCACCTGTTTTCTACTAAGCACACATGGTTGTATTAGTTGATAAAGCAAAAGAAAAACGTGATGGTTGAGTGATATGATTTGTCCATTTTCAATTCAATTTCAGAATTTTCTGAAGCACTCATGCAGGAATAACAGCATTCACTAATTCTATTCAACCGAGAGCCAAATCCAAGCTGTATCTGTTTAGCATGGGGAGTATACGGTTTCACTAGAACACAGTGGCCTCTTTTCAGTGTATGAAATGGTCTCTTGGTTCTGAATGAAATTCCCACTGAGACTTGTTAGAGTCACCAATTCTGTAGAACTCAGTGTCATGGCCTTTAAGATTGTCCTTGGCACTTGGTTGTGGATTATTTTAGTAGTGCTTCATGACACCGCCTTGTCAGGGACAGCCCCATACACTGCCACTGGCTCCTCTGATTAATGAAGAATACACACAAGTGGTTCCTTTTAACCAGTTCACTGCTTTCATTGTATACTCTGATACTCTAAACAAATTGTGTAAGATATTTCTTTCCCACAGAATTTTCTAGATATAGTCAACAGTCTTTTTTAAACGGATGTAACCCAATGCCTGACTATTATAATAGGCCTAGTTGTCTGTGTCTATTGAATGGTTAGGGGATTTATGACATGTTGCCTATTGAATTTACAGTGACACAGATACTACGTAACAAGTCAAATACAAAGGAACGTTTTTAATTTAATCTAACAGGCTTAGCTTTTTTTTTCTTTTCCCAAACCCCTTCTTAATGGATCCATTGTCTAAAGTGGTAATTCTAGTTGAGTCTGATTCATGGATCAAAACTAAGAGAAGAACATTCTGTGGTTATATCCTGTCCACTTTCTTCAACCTCTTATATAGATTCAATGTATCGGAACCCCCTCTCCTTCCCTCCTTCCCTTCCCTTTCCACTCCCTCCATCTCTGGCAGAAGTGTATCTAGGGAGGGGCTATAGTGGAGAGTGGCCAGCGGAGGGAGGCAGGCTGTACTACGACAGCGTGTCACACGGTTAGAGAGAGACAGAAGCAGACTCGGATCAGGCAGCAGGAGCCCTTTAACCACCGGTTCCACAGCTGCCCTACGTTGGATAACTTACAGGCTGTTGTTTTACCCTTTCCCTGAAGGATTCATCCTTAAAGAAACCTTTAAAACAAATCTGAGGACATCTGGGTACAGAGCTCCGCTGTAAAGAGTCTAAGAATGTAAGTACAAGCTTAACACTATAGTGGCAGCCCGGTATTCATTAACTGTGCTAGCCTCTGTTAATCATTGATGTGTCTCCTGGGGTCTGGGTTACCTTGTGAAGTGATGACATTCTCTGCTTTCTATCTCCTCCCTATTCCTGTGTTATGGACTACTTTATGGCTCTCTCTTGCTGCCTGCCTGTTTTTTTCGGCTCTCCCTCTTAAGTACACAGGAATAGAGTGAGTGTGTGCTGACATGAGACAGCCTCTCTCCAGTTAGTTGTATTTATTTATCACAAGGTGATAGCAGAGCAGAGGGGTTGTTAAAGAGCTGTCTCTGCCTTCTATGTACTGGGTTGCTATACATTTGGGTGTTTAGATCCTCCTGCTTAAAGAGATGTTGGCATTTGACTCAGTATTTTTCTCACTTTAAAACATGACTATTTACCTGGTTGTGTTCCCATATAAAGGGCTGTTGGCCTGTGCGTGAGTGTCCACAGTAAGGCAATGTTTTTTTGTATTGTAACTGGCTCAGTGTCTCCAGCTCCTTAAGCCAGAAGATGACTACAGCCCAGAGAGCGTGTGACGGGGAATAGGGCCTCTCCCTACATATAGGAGTGAGTGAATGTGGCAGCCAGTGCACTCAAATCCTCTCCCTGCACAGGAACTTTCCGTGAACTCTGTGGCGTGTGGTAAAGCTGGCTTTGTAAATGAGGGGAAAGAACAAAAAAAGCGACATGAGGTCTCATTTGAAAGTGTGTTGGCGTGATTATGCCTTTCCTCCTGTAGTGTTTGAGGGCTGTGCTGTACAGCGGGACTATGCTGGTGGTTTGTGATGCCAGTCAGGGGTTGATGCTGTGGGTCTGCCAAGGCATCCACAGCCTGCAGGTGTTATTGCGTGAGAAAACCCCTGGCTCTCACTCTGCTGTCATCAGAGTTGTGAAGCAGAGGTGTGTTCATTATTAAAGAAATAGAAACTGTATCCAGTCTATGAAGATGTGAAGAAGTAAAGTGTATGTTACGCTGTTTTTCTTTGGATAGGGAACAATGCATTACTTGTGCAATACATTATTCAACCTACAGTGCACAATACATTACTTATTACTTAAGAGTAATAATAATATCAATACAATATGAATAATATTATACATTACTTAATAGTTGTGTGTGTGGTTAATTTTGAGGCAGTCTTGATGTGACTGCTTCACATTGACCAGAGCCTACTTTTCTGACACAATAAGATGTCAACGTATTCATCTACTCATCACTACCTAGCATAGCTAGATACAGCATAACCAAGTGAACTCTGAACCACTGTGGAATGAGAAATATCCCTCAAAGGCCAATTCATTTTAGCCTAGTGGTGTTGTCCAGTTAATGGACAGCTGGACATGGGATACTTATCCCAACCGTGCTTGGTTTAGAAGACAAAAACAGTAACTTTAGAACGACAGTAGGGATATTGAAGCTTTCTACAACAAACAGCCACAGGGAGTTCCTCTCAGAATGAAAGGACAGAATGATGGATGGAACCGGGAATTCTATTTCCTTGTTCATTTGGAAACATGTTGATGTCCCTGTCCGATGCACATTTACAAGGAAAAGAAAAGCCTGTCTGTGTTGATGACCTTGCCCCGGTGTTTTCTTTTGGTCTGATCCGTAAAGAAAACAGCTAGCAACAGCATTCTGCATACAGAAGCCTTGACAATGAGCTGCCTGTATAATGCTGCTGTCACAAAGACTCAGGCTCGTTGGTATAGGACAGTGCCTGTTATGTCAATATTTCAAATCTACACTCCATCTACTAACTGATGGAGGATGGACATTTCATTGTAAGATACTGTTAATAAAAGGGGTCTGTACCCTTTTTTAAACTAAAAATGTAGTTTCTATAACAAAGTTCATTGTCAAAAATGTATTGGTTTTGAGGATCGTGGCATTGAATGTAAATGTGATATTGTTAACACAATGAATAGCATTTCTTGGTTGTTTTTAGCTACAATCACAATCAGCAGAATACCCAACTCTCTCCATGAACAAGTGAATTCATCTTTTCATTTGCTGTTCCAGCAGCTGAAAGGGGCACAAAGCAAAATAAGAAAAACTGTGCTTCTGTGCACTGAAGCTTCACAATGTGAGTGCAATGTATAACCTGTTACAGATTAATGATTCGGCTCAGAAAAGAAGAAAAGAATAAATATATCACATTCTATTATCTATGCAACCCTTCCCTGGCCTTCTCTGGCAGAACCCTTCCGTGACCTTCTCTAGCAGAACCCTTCCCTGGCCTTCTCTAGCAGAACCCTTCCCTGGCCTTCTCTGGCAGAACCCTTCCCTGGCCTTCTCTAGCAGAACCCTTCCCTGACATTCTCTGGCAGAACCCTTCCCTGGCCTTCTCTGGCAGAACCCTTCCCTGGCCTTCTCTGGCAGAACCCTTCCCTGGCCCACTCTATTACGACACTTTACTTTCCCCAATCTAGTACAACCCTTCTTTGGCCCCAATCTAGTACAACCCCTCTTTGGTCCCAGTCTAGTACATCCCTTCTCTGGCCCCAATCTAGTACAACCCTTCTTTTGCCCCAATCTAGTACAACCCTTCTTTGGCCCCAATCTAGTACAACCCTTCTTTGGTCCCAATCTAGTACATCCCTTCTCTGGCCCCAATCTAGTACAACCCTTCTTTTGCCCCAATCTAGTACAACCCTTCTCTGGCCCCAGTCTAGTACAACCCTTCTCTGGCCCCAATCTAGTACAACCCTTCTTTGGCCCCAATCTAGTACAACCCTTCTCTAGCTTGCTTTAGCACATGCTTCCAATTACCCTCATTATAACCCGGGGATCTTTTCTTCATGTGTTTGCTGAGGCACTGTGACTGTGTGCGGGTGTGTGTTCATTTGTATGTTTGTATGTTTATGTGGGGGTGTGTGTGCACCCGTCTTGTACACGTGTGTGTGTGATTTGGATCCCATATTAGGTCATGAAATCCGTTCTGGACGTAAAAACAAGGAATTTACATAAACACACCTAAATCCTCACCACACCCATGCCCCTTTTGCAATAGCCATTCGCCTATTCAGCTCAATGAAGAACCATATTAAGTAATGTGATTAGACTCAAATCGGTTTCTGCCTGAGGACGCATCAACCAATGACATCTGGCTGCCCCACTTGGCGTCTGGTAAACCCAGCAGTGTTTGTGGTGACCTGATGTTCTGTTGTGCTGGTGCTACGTGGTGGTGCTACATGGTGGTGCTACGTGGGATTGATACGTGGTTGTGCTACATGGTGGTGGTGCTACATGGTTGTGCTACATGGTGGTGGTGTTACATGATGGGGATGTTACATGGTGGTGCTACATGGTGGTGCTACATGGTGGTGCTACTTGGTGGTGGTGTTACATGGTGGTGTTACGTG
>JACXGI010007214.1:0-12222 GCA_016801175.1 Esox masquinongy
GCATCGTGATGTGCCACACCTGTGAGGTGGATGGATTATCTCGGCAAAGGAGAAGTGCTCACTAACACAGATTTAGACAGATTTGTGAACAATATTTGAGAGAAATAGGCCTTTTGTGTACATAGAGAAAGTCTTAGATCTTTGAGTTCAGCTCATGATGAATGGGGGCAAAAACAAAAGTGTTGCGTTTATAATTTTGATCAGTGTGTGTATATATATATATATATTATACTCTGAAATTTTAATAGGAGCTGTTGGGACCACCTGGCCACCTCACCATGCGGTACTAAGTAAAGAAACCAATAATAGATTTTATGTATATATATATATACATAAAATCTATTATTGGTTTCTTTACTTATATATATATATATATATATATATATATATATATGTGTGTGTGTGTGTGTGTGTGTGTGTGAGGTTATTTCAGTGTGGTCATGGGTTGTATAGGTGTTCTGGTGTGTTCTGGTGTCAGTGAGACCACGGAGTGAGAAACAAGGTTTCCTCTATAACAAAAGATCTGTTGCAGGGTCATAACACTGACCCCTCATCTTCTCCCTCTCAATAGGCATTGTGTCAGGTTCCCCTTGTCCTGACCAAACTGCAGGCAGCGCTGTGGATCAGGGGCTAAACCAGTCTGTGTCTAACAGGCATGACGCAGAAAGACCACAGAGACTAGGTCAGGAAATGCTGTGTGTTGCGGAGCCAGAGCCCTCTGCCCTTTCTCCTCCCAGGGGTGAAATGTCAAAGGTCAGCTGTCAGCACACGTGTGTGTTCACCTGTACCGTCTCACACTGCAGTATCTTCAGATCATCAGACGGTCGAAACTCAGCCCTACTCACACCATGCTCTATATTGCACCCACACTGCCAAAAGACAATCATATAAAAAGAACATGTTTATACACCAGGTTTAAATATTGCAAACATCAAAAAAGAAATTGGGGTTGTTGTTGATTCTAATAAATCGATTAGATTACACAGTAATATTTCCTTAAGATTAATGCTTTAAGATTTTGGTTATTAGTCAATAACCCAGGAAACTCAATCTCCTTCCAAATCCTTCTGGCAGAAGCCAGCCTTATGAATGGGAAGTATATAAATCTAGAAAGGGGCTAAGAAATGTATACCCCAGCCAATAGACAAAGGGATTATTTTACTATGACCTGGTTTACTGTCTGGGAATACAAACAGAGCCGCTGTCCTTTGTTTTCATGTGTGTTTGTTTGTAAGAGTAGGTGTATATATTTTTTATGAATATTGATGGACATTGGAAAGCTTAAAATCCCTTTTAAAGTTTGCAAAAGAAAAACTCCTCACTGCTTTTAATATTTGATTTCCTCTCATTCTGGACTATACAAAGAAAATGTAGTAGGAAACATGTTGAAGAAAATGTAAAAAAATATCATTGATTTTTTATTTTTATAACCCGAGGTCAGGGGCAACATCCACTCCATGATGTTAAGAGTTTTCACGCTGAGACATCAATCTACAGCTGAATTCCAGGATTATGTGAAATTAATTCAGTTTTACCGGCCCACGGAACAGATGGCTATTTCATTCAGGACTCAGGCTAGTTTTGTTGCCTGGCAATCTCTCCCAAACCAAATCAGAGACCATAAAGTGTCACTTAGGGCCAGCGGAATCTGGTTTTCCACACTAGTCTCGCAGTGAAAACGTCAGTCATCCCTCAAAAACGAAGGAACCTCAGCTCAGCCAGATCCCCAGACACAAACATCCATGCAAATCAAAAACTTACTCAAAATGAATTGAAGGGTTATATACAATATTACACCAAGGGGGTGGGAGGGACTTCCCCATTGAAGATATACAAACACTAAGAGTATCAATGAGGGAAGAGAATTTGCCATACAATCACTGTTTTGAATGAATGAATGGCCTATTTAGCCTACCTAAAAACTGTTCTCTCTTAACATTGGTTAGATCAAGTGTAGAATAGAGCCAAAAAAGTACAGATAAAAAAAATAGACATTTATATTTGGGAATTTGGCTTATGAAACTTCAATGTACAGTAAAGACAGTACTTAATTGTTGGTGGAATAACCTATTTAATTCCCATACAATATTTCTGTATTAATGTACATAGAGTATATATTTTTTATTACAAGGCATGCCAATTCAGTATGTTTGTTGATAATCTATGCCAAATTGCCTCTTAAACTTCCACTACCAGGGCCTTTCCACTTTTCATTGCCTGTCACCCACTTCTTCCTCCCTTCACACTCTCCTCTCTTCTCTCCTAGTTAAGGCGGGAGTTACAGGAACAGCAGCAGGCAGGCAGGCCCCATCACCCGCGGAGCAACACAGGAATGCATTGTACGCGTTGGAAAGACAGTACAGTCAGGCGAAATAGTGCCTACGTTAACAAAAAATTTAATTTAGCAGATCTTAGCTACGGTACACACAACCCTGTGAAACAGTGGGAACGGTAATATTTTCCAGCATCTTTTTCCGCAGTGAAATGGCCGGGTATTTTATAGTTTTCTGTCAAAAAACACAGTCACATATACACACACAAGTGAGCCGCGGAGGAATCGTTAAGGTTGTCGGTGTGCGCTTCGCCACTGAAAGCACACACACAGTAAATTGAAGCTAGAATTGCCTGGAAAACCCGGAGTGGAATTTGATTTTAATCGGTTACAAAAAACGTTTAAAAAGAGCTCCAGGTTTACATTTTTTCAATGTGTCTGTTTAAATAGTGTCTCAATCTGAGACAATTTAAATATCTATTTTTCTGTTTGCATATTGTAACTGTTGAATCTCATTTTTATGTTCAAAGAGAACGGAACTGCTGTACTCTGACCTCCAGACTTGAGCTGATACTTCACCTCATGAAACCAATGATGGGAAAGCCTGCCTGCAACACACAGCGGTGGGGCAATCTATGCTTGAGTATCAACTTTTATCATTTGCTCTTGTAAAATCAACTTATTTTCTGCATATATTATCATAAAACACCCAATCACATGGTTGGCAACACAACACATGGAATTGAATAGAATAACAATGTTTCCAGAGGAAATTGAATATATTATACACTAGGAGGAAATAAAAATACATAGATTCGTTCATTTGGACGTGTCCCAGGCAGACGTTAGTCCTCTAAGATAGGCTATCCGTGTCTGAATGATACAACTCCCTGACCACAGACTATAGCCAAAAATATTAATCCGAACTACATGTATACTCCATGTGATTCATCAGTGGTAGACTGACCCTCAGTTTATCCAAGCCAACCTCTCTCCACTGTCTGCCCTCTTGGTCCTGGAATCCTGCCACTAGCGAGGATTCTTCCCTCAAACAACACTGAAGTATTTGGAATGGGTGGCAAAATCAACACACCTCCCTATTGGTCTGTTGGTTATCCTCTGCTTCCCTGGTTCCTCTGTTCTCCTCTGTCAGATTCCTCCGTCTGTCCTCCGTGCTCCTAGCATCAAAGGGGCTGTTTGATGGAGATATAGGCAGCCAGGCAGCACATGTGAGAAAAAAAAGACAGGCCCACTGCAAGAATGAGACTGGCTCAGCCAGGAGTTTCATCAAACATTGGGGTGCACTGTGTTCGGTGTCAGTGTGCCACCATTTCAAAGAGATGACATATGAGGGAACACAATGGAGGAAAAAGCACCTCCTGTTGGAGTGTTGGGAGTCTAAATGAATGCACATGCCATCTCGTATGTCTCTGAAAGAGGTTGGAAGCAGGGAGGTACATTAAGTTGACATGCAACCAAGAAGAATCTTTTGGGAGGACTTCAAAGAAAATAATTCTCTATCATCACAGTCAGCCCCCCCCCCCGCTTTCTCTATCATCTGCTGTAGCGTGTATGTGACCAATAAAACTTAAAACCGTCTTTCATTAAGCAAGTTAATGTTTCGTTTTTTTTTTATCCCCCCTAAAAAAACATTATGCAAAAGTCAAATGGGCGGAGTGTTTAATGCTAAATACACAGGGTGTTTTACATTTCAGTCAGTGCCAGTGTGTCATGGCAACATTTTGAGGGTGGGTTAAACAGCCTTGGAATCCTAAAGCAGATAAACTGTATTTCTGAATCATGCGGATTGGATCATCAAGACTGGACGACACCCTATCTTCCTTGATGACATTAATTGATTGGATGATCTGGATTGAAGGTCAGCTCATCATTCTGCAACAGAACGTGCTGTTATTTAGACTTTCACTGTACTGACATCACTCGGTGACTGGACAGCCCCTCCCTGTAAAAAACCCTGTGAAACTGTCCAGAATAACCCCTAATCCATTTCCCCTGACCTGATATACCTCAGGAGTGTAGGTCTGGGGCTAACGTCCTGCTCTTCAGTCAATCCACCGTTTGTCACGTCAATCTGGTTGACACAGAGAGCGTGCTGCCGTGGCGACAGAGACGGGGAAGGAGCCCGGGGTTCGCCCCTCCCAGTAGCGCCCAGCTGTCGATGGTTACATAATAGCAGGGCCATGTTGGGCTGCCGGACAGCTTTGTCCCCCTGTCACTGAGGGTGATTGTGGCTGAGATTAAGCTGTGGGCGAGGAACCGCCGCTAAGGGCTTCCTACCTGATCTCCAGTGGGGAAAAAAAAGTCTGCGTTCCAAATGGCACTGTTCTCTATTGTGCATCACATTTCACCAGAACCCTAGAGCCATATGGGCAATGGTCAAACAAAGTGCACTTCAAAGGAAACAGTGCAGTTTGGGACACACACAGACCCAAATTTGGGGAGGCAGGGTTTACAGCTTAAAGCAGTCAGACCCCGAGTCATTCCCCCTTTCCTTTCATACTGTGCTTTGTGTGCCTGAACAGTAGTTCTTGTCTTGATTATGTGGTTGATGTTAAATGTATTGCCAAAGTAAAGACCACCAGGAGAGATTACACTGGCTGCCCTCAAATTACACTTCCTCTGAGCCTTGAATATTAATGTTACAAATTAAAAATATGGCCAGTTGGGAATACAATCTGGGGATTTGAAGGTGTGACTGGGCTACTACAATACAAAATTAAGATAATTTCTTCAGCATGTGGTTCCTATGCACTCACAACAAGTGTTCATACTCCAACACTTGTAAAATGTAGGCATGGTCATTTTATTATTATTAGACCGGTAAGCCACAACTGATTTAAGCAGACTTAAATTCACCACCGGCAGCACATTTTAAATCAATGTCTCATTTGATTAGTGTTTGCATTTATGCATTGTATTATCGCTATGAAGAAGACATGTAATTCTAGTAAAAGTGGTTTAATAATGGGGTTATTGAGCTTCAAACCATTTGAATTCAGGGGCAGTGTGTTTGTATGTATTGGTGGGGGGAGTTGTCAATTTATAATGTTGGGGCCTGATTTCCCTGGGGCTTGTGTTGTTAATTTAATACATTAGTCCAATGTTTATCCACACTACAGCTAAGATATAGTAGTTATGGGCTAACAAATAAGTGTTGTCCTCTCCTTTCCGAAGAGGATGATCACTACTTCTCTGATTGGGCAGAATCCTTTTCAAAAGCTCCGTCCATCTGTGAGCTAACGCCTGTCATCCCTCGGGTTTGTGGATGACAGACTGACTCTGTGGCAGACGGTTATCTCTTCCTCCCCTCTTCCTTCTGTCTCTCACTCTGCCTCCCTCGCTTCTGTCCTTCCGATCCAGGCCAGCTTTTCACTTTCTCTCTCTCTTTCTCTCTCACGTTATAACAGGGAGCCAAGCCTTACATTAAATCTGTGTTTCTGCATAACCGGCCTTGTGCGTTTTTTTCCTAGTCTGCTGGGCCTCTGCTCTCTCTCTCCCTCCTATCTCTCTCCTCTCTTGCAGTGGAAGAAGTGCCTTATACAGGCAAAGCAAGCCTCCCCGTCGCCTCCCGCTCAATGTTTCTGTTGCTGTGTTCATGCCGTTCTCTGGGACACAACAATAGCCCTGTAATGTTACAGATTATTTTTATTGAGATACTGTGAACGCACTGTTGTTTGAACCACCCCCCCCCCCACACACACACACACACCCCTCAATGTGTTGTTTTTTACATTACTCCTCTTGACTGACATAGAGAGGTCTACTGGGGGCGGAGCCTCTTCAGTTCAGCCATTATCCACCGCCACCCGTCTTTTCATTTTCTTTCTAAATTGCCTTCTCTAAAAAGTAATCAACTCACATCTATCCCCACTCCTCCTGACTGAAATGGGCTGATTTGCTGAAATGAAGGCAGGAATAAAAGGCTCTCTCGTGGTGTTTGAAACGGAACGTAGTGGTTGTCTCCTGGCTCTCTGTGTTCTTAGAAGTGACTTTATTGTAACAGTCCAGTTGAGGATTGTATTATGAGGCACATGCTGCCATCAAACACACCAGATAGCAAAATCTCTCCCTGAGAAGGACTCACTGTCTCAGCTAAATCCTCCAGCAGAGACGTGGCTTCACGGAAAAGGACTGTCACAGCAGAGAACTAATATGACTGATATTAGAGCTTTCATTGTACTCTCAAGAGTCACATTTATACACCTATTTGTGATACATGCCACTTAGAAATACTCTTATTTCCAAAGTGATTTCACTAGTGTGTCACAGCCTTCCTGTAGTTATTAATTACAATTCTATTGTTAATTTGTTTGTGGGGACTCATCCTTGTAGTTCTGGGCAAGGCAGCGAGCTCAAAGCAAATCAACAATACAGTATCATCAATCACTTTTCTTCATCAATACTTCCAGCCTCAGCCTCAGACCCTGTAATGAATTTTTGCCTCCGTTTCTCAGGGGTTATTATCCCGTTGGAGTCATAGCCAGGCAGCAGAACGCTACAGTGACACATGCCAAACAAAACCCTCGGTTGGCACTTGGACGATGTGGGCATCATGCCTTTGCCAGCTTCCACGCTGTAGGGTCCGTGCCAGCCTTTTATAAATGCCCTATTTGGCAAGAGCTGTGTTCTGCTCAGCTCCGCCGTCAGCGACGCGGCAGTGTCTCTATCAAGGTTTCAGTTCAAATATCTTCTTCTCTAAATGGGAACATGTTCCAAATCCTACATGTTCCAAATTCTAGAAGCTCCAAATTTTATGGTCATATTTATAGGAACCGATAGATAGCGTACTGCCACCTCATCTGACGGGAGTCACCGACATATATCGTTTAATATGTAGGCTAAGCTTGCTTTGTCATACATATTTGTCATGCTTTGTCATGTGTCACCATATACTACAGTCATTTGCGTTTGTTATTTTCAGTGGATGCACTCAATGGACAGAAAGAGATGGCAGCTGCTGCTTTGTAGGGTCTACTCTAATATCTGGGTTTTCAGATAGGAGGCGTGTCCAGCCAGGCTGCTTCATGCTACAGCAAAGGAAGAATATCAGCTCAATGTGTCTCCTCTTTTCTCAAGATTTCAATGCAAACATCTCCAATTCTAAGCCAAACGTGCGCACGCACGCACCCACCTTTCACATTGCTCTGAGGCAAGAGCTATGAGCAGTCATCAGGCCTAGATAATAGTTCTCCTCCCAAAGCCCCTGTGGTCCTGTATCTGATGTACCCCCCACAGGGACTTCACAAAGCCAGGACTAAGTTTTGTTTTCACAGTTGACTGCTGGTGGGCGGTGTGTGTGTGTGTGAGGGGGAAGCGTGGGGGGGGGGCGTAGGTGGATGGTGGTGGCGGCGGTGGTGGTGGTGGTGGGGGGGGGGCATCAGCGCGAGGGGTCATTCTTGAAGTGTGCCGTCAGCCCCATGTGGAGGCAGGTCCTGTCAGACAGTCAAAGTGGCACCTCATCTCATTGAGGAGCCACCCCCAAGGCAGTCCCCCCCGGCTCACTGGGGGTTTAGAAGGGCGTGTGTGACCGAGAAGGAGGAGCACGGCGGTGTGGAGGAATTGGTCCTGAAAAAAAGATTGTGGTTGGGGCGTGTAACATGCCTCCTAGTCTAAACAGCATGCTTGACGTCAAACACCTCCACACCTGGTTTTACCTCACTTCTTCTCCGGCATTCAAACAGCATTGAAAGCCTCACATGCGATCCCTAGTATAGTTCTAATCTCTCCTCATCCGTCTCTGGATCCGTATGTTTGCATGTATTTCCTTGTACACCTCTGTTTGTGTGTCTGTGCTTGTTTCAGTGCTCATGCACATTTGTGTCTCTGATCAAACTGAATAATGCTGCTATTATATTCACGGTACTTTGAATTGTTGTGGCGCTCGGCTCACATTCCAAACAACACATTGGAGACTAGTCTTAGAGACGCAGAGTCCCGTCTGTAAACAATATTCTATAATATAGAAATGGAATGATCCCACTGCCAGTTTCTGTAATACTGTAGAGCTCCTGGAATTCTTTATAGAAATCACCTTACTGTTATACAGTCTGTCACTCAGGCAGTTCTAGGAACAATCATAGCAATGCAATGCTGTAAAAATGTAATTCCAGTAATAAATTGTAGGAATAGTAAAAACAATTAATGTAATAGTAAAGCAGGATGGAGTAGATGTTTAAGCGGTGGTTGGGTGATGATTTGCACAGTCAAAAGCCTCCGCTCTTAAAGACACATTTCAACCAAATCCATAACTCCTAAATTGTTTTAGAACTTGTTTTTTCTCTTCTGGTGGGCAACGAGCCGCCTGATTCATCTTCTCAGTCTGTCAAGGTTAAGATTGATATGCACAGCTGAAGGGCTGTTCTAAAACCGGCGAGTCAATCCTTCAGTCTGCAGTGTGTCAATACTGTCCGGCCCGGGCATCACATCTCTCATCCTGCCCAGGCAGGCCAGACACAGTCCAACTGACCAGCCGAGGTCTCTTAAGTGCTCATGTGTAATAGTTGACGCTTCAAACTTCAATCCGCTTGTTTCCTAACATTGATTACGGACCCTGTTATTCAACTGGCCAGATTTGATGCCTGTGTTGAATATTATGAATCAGATTCACATTTCCATCCTGTCTGGTCTACACTGGCAAAAGAAAACCAAATAGCTGCATGCAATTTCTGGGTGGATTGTTCTGCATGCCGTGCTGAAATGACTTATTTTCATTTATTTGTCCGAGGACTCCTCTGTTCTGCCCGTCACGTCTTCTCACATCTTTATTTTGGCGCTGCTGTGTACCCTTCTGATAACAGCATGCTCAGGGCGATTGTCAGGGTCCGACTCTGAGCGTTTTGTCACCCGAAGAACGATGTGCCCAGTGTGTGTGTGGTGTGTGTGTTTTTGTGTCTGTGCGTGTGTGTGTGTGTGGGGTATGCTCTATGACCCACTAAAAGAGCCATTCTCAGTGTGAGGGCAATGATGAGTCCCCACCACTACAAACACAATTTTCTCCGCTCTCTCTCTCTTTCTCTCTTTTCATCCCTGTTGAAAGACTGTCTGTAGCACTTCTCCGTCCTTGTGAGGAGGATACCAAATGTTTTGAGTGCTCTTAACCTTGCTGCAATGCTTTGTGTTTTGCTTAGACCGAGGGGGGAGTCCCTCTTCCCTGCTCACTCTCTTTTTCTCTCTCACACACTAGGAGAGATATTGAGTCTTGTGAGAGGTCCGTGTGTGCACGTATGTCTGTGTACTCACTGTGTGAATTGCAGTTTTCATACAGTGTATTAAGGCATTTTCAAGAATACATCAGATGTGCCCAAAGGAAATGATAGCTCCAGACAAACAGTGCTTTTCAAATAAAAGTGTACTGGTGTAACCTGAATATGTCCTATTAGCTTTGATGTGAAAGCCTGTCAGGTTGCATGGAGGTGTATCTTTGAGTGTGCTTGTATGTGTGTGTGTGTGTGTGTGTGTGTGTGTGTGTGTGTGTGTGTGTGTGTGTGTGGGTGTGTGTGTCCTAGCCTATTTTCTGAGAGGATTCCATTTCCAACTGTTTACAAAATACCAGCTGCCTCACATTATTTCTATGACTGAGATGTTATGCCTATTTTAATGAAAAGTGTTTGGTTTTATCCCCATTATTTCAAACTAAAATGCTTTGAATGTAAATTTTAGTTCGTAATGAAATCCTGACAAAGAGATTACATTGATAGTAACCTTTTCCTAATATCATTATAACAAACTGTATTCCCTGTATGTTTCAATGGCTAAGTGTTTGATTGAGTTATAGAGTCTGTGCTCTTATGGACATTACCCTACAGGGAGTGTGCTGGACAGCCACTGGAGTTGTCAGAGTTGTTATTTCCTTCCTTCCTCTGCACACTTCAGACTATGCATTCTGCTGCTGCCTGGCAACCGACTGGACAAAACCCAACTACACTTTGTGTGTGTCTCATTTGATGTGTGTGTATGTGTGTGTCTGTTTGTGTGTATTTGTGCACGTGTGAGCCAGCATGTGTGGCAGGCCTTGTGTGGGAGTGTCCCTGACATTTAGTGCGAGCATGTGCGTCTATGACAGCATGTTGTTGAATGAATGTCAGTTATTTCTCTCTCTGTGCCTGTGGAAGTATATACTGTACGTTTGGTGGGCTGAAGTAGGGGGGCTGCTTTTGCAGAAAGGAATGCAAATGTGTGTGCCTGGATATGTTTGTGTGCGTACATGTGTGTGTGTGTGTGTGTGTGTGTGTGTGTGTGTGTGTGTGTGTGTGTGTGTGTGTGTGTGTGTGTGTGTGTGTGTCTACCAGTTGCTCCAAATTCAACTCCACTCTTGTTTGGAAATTCCACTCCACATTATTGGGTTGTCTTGGAGATCAAATGGCTTCATTCCCAGACTGGATCCCTGGGGATGAAAAAAAACTTCTCAATGATCCATCATCAATTAACTTCCTCAAGACTGACAGTTTTACCTTTGCATGGTGAGGTCAAAAAAGAGACAAAAAAAGTACATACAAAAATTTCTCTATATCTATTTATACAATTGAGCTTTATTACACAGACTGAAAAAATAAACTATGAATGGCTCAGCAAGACCTCTGAGTGAACTTGTTAATTCACTTTTCAAGGAACTACACAATAATTTTGGCCGGTGTTGTTGCACTCAGAATATTGTGGTTTCTAAGCTTTTAAATTTTGATTATGATGAATTTTGAGTATGTGTCCTTTATTTCACTCTAGTATACGTGGTTGGAAATATGCAATGCCAAACTTTTAAACTATAAGGAGTAGTCTTACTAATGCCTTCATAACATTTGATTCAGCCAGTGGTTATTTTGGGTGGTTGATAAAGTCCATACAAAAATATTGTATAAGTTCCATCCAACGCAGAACCAAACCAGGCCTGTTTGAGAGTTTGGCTTTGGATCTTTGTTAAAAACATTTTCATGTAGCAAAATGCTTTATAGAGACTCAATACATGAAACAGTTACTGAAATTACTTTTGTCTTAGGCTTATATCAAGTCATTTTATTATGAAGTATTTATGTTAAAGCATATACATTTATGTTTCATTATTGTGAGCTTAATATATATATTGCTCACAGCCAAAAAACAAGTTTAGCATATCCCAAGTAAAACATGCATTTTTGTATAAATACAATACAACATATCAAATTCTATAGTATACAGACATATGAGGTTTATAACCAGGTGAAACAATGTATAATATGTGGGAGGGTGTAAAAAAGTAAAGGGGGGTAAAAACAAGACAAGGCCCCCCTTATAATAAACACCAAGTTTATGCTAAAGAGAAAGAGAAAGACCCCAACCCCCTTCTCTTCTGTCTCTCTCTATATATATTCTAGCAGCACACAGCAACACTCCTCCCTCCTTTAGCCAATATAGTCAGGGAGGCTTGTTGACCCAAACCCTCACTACTCCCTCCCTCCCTTTAAGCATTTACAGACTGTCTGTCCTTCCTCCCTTAATGCACATTTCAGATTAAAAAAAACAACTAAGCACAACTTCAACTAAGGGGATCCCTTTTCCATACTGGTGAGTAGTGTGAGCCTGGCTGCTATAGCCCGTCTCCAAAATGCTCTGCATTGTAGAGGAGAAAAAAGGCTGTGCTGAGCTGTGTGCTGTACTGGCTACGCCGCCCATCCCCCACGTTCTGATAGCAAAGTTCTGCTGCTTTTGCAAGCAGAGAGAGGCTGCTGCTAGGAGAGAACGCGAGGCAGGCAGAGAGAATGAGGAGAGGGGGTGGGGAGGAAGAGAGAGAGAGCAGCAGAGTGTGTGTGTGTATGTTTGTGGGGGGTGTTTTCATTTGATTATGTACTTCATGCTTTCTTGAAATCTCCTTTGATTCATCCAATGAAACCACACACAGATTTGTATTTTTCTATATAGATATAGAATTTTATGTAGGATTTTTTCAGTGGCCTACATGT